>JAIPRK010002626.1:0-15845 GCA_025469195.1 Chaitophorus viminalis | reverse complement strand
AACTCATAAATTATTCGTCAAACTAAAACACGTTTATTTTAAGAATTGTATCCATTGTGATCATCATTTCTTATGCTAAGTAATATACTTAAAACGGTTATCGTAAAGTACGTTTTTTTGAGCGTTCATTTGGTCTTGGATAAATATTATTTTTTTTCCCCTTCGCAATAAATAATTTAGAAAATAATTTTGCAGTTAGAATACAATATCAAATTAATTAGAAATTGATTAATTACAAATTAGAATATACAATATTAACCACTACTAAAACTATAAAATAGCTTCGACGATAACCAAGAAAAAAAAACGTATTATTTTATATTTATTATTATATAGTAGATTTTGTTTTGTTAATTTTAACACTACCTAAAATGCAATGGATCATAGTGCCAGATGGTTAAAAATTCTATGTACACATCACAAACCGTCAAAAAAATATTGAATTATTTTTAGAAACTAATAACGTTATAACTATAGTGGGATAAATCACTTTATAAATACAATTATTTTTCGATGAGTGACAAATCAAAAATCGAATTAAAAATCTACTATCATAAATTTTGATTTTCAAACATTATAAGCTCATAAGCATAACTCGATTATTATTTTTGCATGTTATTAACACTAGATATACGATTGTATTCACATTTATTAGAACATTATGTTTACATGATTTAATATTTTAATCACAAGCTTCTATTTAATACAATGAATATAAATAAATTTGCTATACATTATAAACAACATTATACATTATTAACAATTCACCAATTTTATTTCATTTGAATCATTTGTTTTTTATATTTTTTAACATTATTTTTATTCTGCTGCTTGATGAAGTCGTTTTATAAACGAATCACGAGTAAAGAGCTGCAATAAACAGTTTATTGTAACAATCAACAATTTAGATGCGCAGTATACATGCAGTAAGTAAACTAGCAGAAAAAATTATGTTTATACTTTTTTTTTTTATCAATATTGAATATTCTGCTAGTTGAATTATAATAATACTTGTTTGGAATATCAAGCAGACTAGATTTTCAATAATCTCTTTATATTGAGTACATATACGAGATATTGCAATAAACAAATAAATATAGATGCTTATGTTTTGTTAAGAAAAAAACATCACAATGTATATATTTTAATTTTAAAACTACCAGTTTCAAAAAAAGACACTTATTTATCGACTATAATTTATTTCAAAAGTTAATCGATTGTACAATGCAAATGTTTTTATACAAGAAATATTGATTCATGTAATCTAAACACATCTGAATATGGTCTGTTTGGGACAGATATATATCCCAGACCCGTGAGATAATCGAGTTTGTCTCATGTTATTCCTAGAATTAGTTACTTTTAGTGACAGGATGTGGTTAATATGTATTTACTTCTTAATATTATAGTATATAATATATGATATATATTATATATATACAATATATATATACATACAATATATGCCGTATAAGGATAAAATATGTCTGGTTGAAGGCGTCAGAGATGTATTACATATCAGTACATATATGCCATATGTCATACACATACATACACATTTATACTGTAATTGTGTGTGTGTGTGTGTGTGTGTGTGTGCGTGGTCTGATCTCTCATCCCATAGTTTTTTATTTTAATTATTCTTATCGCTTCTGCGTGGGTCGATGATTTTTGATATACTAGCATTATATCGTAAAATGTTATTAGGATAGTCTCATTACTTTTAGATTTGGTGTGAACTCATTATTAGTCCCTTTCCTATTATCTACCACATTATGTTAACCACATCATACCTGCCAATGCTATAACCCCGTCTGCATTAATTATATGTAGTTTCTATCCTGAGGTTCTATGTTTAATGTGATCGTTCCGTAAGGAACTACATTTATGTATCTCCGTAACAATAGATTTCATAGAATATTTTATGGTTAAAATTAAATATTATATGTTATACTTGTATCACCTCAACTGTACTGTTAATGTACATATATATAAATATATATTTTATTATTATTTATATGTTAATAAAGGATAGATTTTAAGTTTAAAAAATTATTTGTATTCATTTTCAAGTTTTAAGTTTCTAATAAAAAAAAACTAAAACGTATTGTTCCATGTAAACCCTTATTTGAGCACAAATTTTTCTTGAAAAATATACCTAGGGGTTTCAGCAAATAACATAATAATGTTAATGTGACAATCTTATCACAGATTATCATGAGAAATTACCGAAAATTGTATTTTGAAGGGTCTGAGCCAGACGTATATTTTTTTTTTCACTTACTGTTTACCAAGATAATATTTTGTTAATTTTGTATTTATTTAATTATAATTGATATGATGTAGCCAATTTATATTTTGAATCGCCAAAAATTACTTGATTCTTTATATGTAGGTTTGATCTCACAAAATAATACATTTAACCAAACCAAATATAAATTAAATTAACAATACTTTTTTATGTACCTATATTATAAATACTAACAATTTAAAAAATATATAAGAAGAGTTACAAATTAAATTTATTTGGAGACCTTTTATTCCTTTTAAGTCTATCTTCATTTATTAACTTTCTCTCTTTATCCTTTACTTTAATTTCTTCAATGAGATCTACTTCTAAATTTATCTTTGCCTTATAATTTTGCCAACGCTCTTTTTCAATATTTTTTATTATATCAATGTTGTTAAATCTCCTGTTATTTTATATATTATACTCTTTATCTTTTACTAGATAAACTTTGTTCTTGACTTCTATTCCTTCATTAGGTTCAATAGTCACTCCTAACAGTCTAACCTTGTTTATATTATTTAGTTTGAAAGCCTTGTACACTATCCCCTCTTGTATCATCTTCTTCCATAATATGCACTTAATATATTCTTTCTCTTAAAAATTTTTCAACTCTTCCTTTTCACCCCCTATTTAACTTGGATTTTAATGATTCCTTGCTAAAAATATTGTCTTTTTTCACAAATATTTCCTCTCTATAGTGTTTATGACATTTTTTATCCTGTTTCTGAACTGTTTTCTTAGGAGTTATAATATAATGCTAATGTTTAATGTACTTTCTATTATAAATACTGATGTTTTTTTTTTAATTGTTGCCCAATGTTGCTTGTTTCTATACATAAACAAAATAACTTCAAATTAATGTTACATTTTTATTTTGAATATTATTTAAAGTTTTTAATATATCTAACTAAATGATTTTACTGCATTCTCAGCTGTTCCATTAGTAACTGGGTGGAAAGGAGTAGAGGTATAACGTTTAATACTGGTATTATATTATTACACAACTCAATAAACTCACTCATTCTAAAATATGAACCATTATTTTAAAATAATAACATTTGGTAATCCAAATCTAGTAAAAATGGATCTTAATGTTTCAATTAATGTTGTTACATGTTAAATATTTATGAAGGCACAACATATACTATATGCATATTGTCTACATCAGCTATTCCGAAACTTTTTAGCTATGCGGACTACCAATTTTGTAAAAAAAACGGTTGTGCTGACTTGCAGCCTTATATATACATATAAACTTACTAATATAATATTCATACATAAGTTATTAATTTATTACAAAAATAATTAAAAACTAATTGTTTTTTAAGAAAAAAAAATATTAAACCTCATTAATTATAACTAATAATTTAATGGAATTTTTGATACAGTTTGTTCTCCACAAGAAAGTCAATATCTGGATTAAAACTGGACAGTCATAGCCTTAAATCACTCTCCACATACCATTTAATTCTATATTTACTAAAAAAAAAAAAAACTAAAGTGGAATAAGTTTGCTCACACAGAATAGATAGATTGAATATGGTACGTAACTATTATTTTAATATTTAATCTTTTTTTGCTTTTAACCTTAGATAATTTTCACGAAACTAATATAATATACTCAATAACAACATAATATTCATATTTTTTAGTATTTACTGCAAACATTCAATAGGGAATCTTGACAAACCATCTGCTGCACAATTATTTATTACTTTAATATGTATTAACCTATTAGCTACGATTGTATTTGTATACTCCCATGCGTTATATATTTGATTCAAATACATTAATTCTAATTATAAATTGTAATCAGTAAAAGGTCTTTATATTAATTAAACAGTGTATCCTTTTAACTAAACTGTTAACTGACTATATTTATTTGTGATAGTTCTATGAATTTAGAACTAAATCTCTATGGAAAATGTTTAAACTAAGTAAAAATGTGTCTGGAATGCGAAATGCCAATATACCTACATTATGGAATTATGTATTTTCGTTTCAACATTTAATTCAACATTGCAATTAAAGGTCAGAATTAAACGTCAAACTTGTTATTTTATTTCTCCTATTTAAATTTGAGATCACTTTGAACCACAAGATGTTTTATTTACATTTCTATTTACCGAACGAACATAATTTAATTTTAATTTATGTAGATATTTAATCATAATATAATACTATTGTCATCAGAAATCTACATGTATTCCAAATCCAGTTAATTTTCACATATTGTTACTACATCATAAAAAATTCTTATGGGAAAAAAACTATTTCAATGTTTATACTATATTGATAATGAGTGATGGCTTAAAAATATTATAATATTATTGGTATGAAATTAATAATCAGTTTTATGATTACGGATTATCTTATGTAGAGTTACCTCCGGGAAAGAATGTATTAAAAAAAATTTAATAATTTAAAATATATAGGTACATCATTTTCATTTATCAGGTAGTAATAAAAATATTTCTTAATAATTACTAGAACAGTAATATTATATTTTTCAATAATGTAAAACATAACTTTAATTTATTGATCGTAATACAGTTTTATAGGCTTTAAACAAATAATTAATTCATGTATTATTTGATTTTAAGTACTAAATCAAACCATCGTTTAGGTCCATGTTAAGTCATTCGATAAAAATAATTACAATATTTCTCTATTGCTGCAGATGGCATAATCAAATATGACGTTATAATATGTAACCAAATATACTAAATGCATTGTTTTTTTTTTTAATGCATTGGCGATTTTCAACCAAATCGGTTCAGCCGTTTTTGAGTTATAAATAGTGGAACTACCACGACTTTCTTTTATTTAAATATAGCTAATTTACCTGGCTTCGCTCGGTTTAGTTGTCGCCAGCGCATAGTCCTTAAAGGAATAATACTGCCTTACATTTTATAGATCCTAGTTATGTTTGGTTAGATTACAAGCACCTTAAATTCACATTGATGTAATTTTACATAATCTCGCTCTGAAAATTTCTTGGCCGATGGAAACATGTCTCCATAGTATAAAACGAAACTACCAATTATTTTGCATACCTGTAGCTTCAGCGGTTAGTTTTAAGGTACCTTAATTTTGGTGTAATTTTATAATTTCGTTTTTTCATTACTGATTACCAACTACCAAGGTAATATTTTTGTATATTAGTTATTTGATTGTTATTTTGGTTATCATAGTGACTCGAAATATTTAAGTACTGTATATCCAATATCTTTAAATCAACATTAAATATTACCTTATAGTAACCAATGAATAAAAAAAAATTACGCCTGACCCAGAGCCCAAACGGTCATCAATCCTTAAAAATGCGATTTTTAAAAAATCCTTTCTTATTGCACAGTGAAAATATGAGAAGAACCCCTATTCCAAATTTCAAGTCCGTACGTTGAGTAGTTTTTGAGATACAGTGATCAGTGAGTCAGTGGAATTTGGATTTTATATGTATAGATTGTTTTATAAAATTCATTAGTGATCATCAAGAAACATTTATCTACTTCAATCTCACTTATAACAAAAATATTTTCTTTTTGACTAATTGTATTAATTATTTATTTGGTGATTTGCCTTCTACTCAAAGTTATTAAAACCTACAGAAATGACCGAAAGAAGAATAATGAAAATGATATAAAATTTTACCATTTGAAAAATCTCTCTAAATTTTTTTTACAAGTTAATAATAGGTTACTAACTATTAGTAATATTTCTTAAAGTAATTTATTAGTATTTTATAATACTTATGAAACAATTAAAATAAACGAATATTCTGGTAAAACAAAATACTAAACCATAAGTTTAACAACAATTTTTTTAAAAAGATAACCAATAAAGAAAACAAAATCAAAAAAAAAATACTGATACTGATACACCTACATTATTTTGTAGGTAACGATGTTAAATCATTTTTTTGAATGATTTAACTAAATTTAACGTACTAAATGATTTTACTGTATTCTCAGCCGTCGCATTAGTAACTGGATGGTAAAGGAGTAGAGGTATAACATTTAAACTGGTATTATATTATTACATAACTCAATAAACTCACTCATTCTAAATTGTAGACCATTATTTAAAAATTTAAACTTATAACATTTGTTAATCCAAATCTAGTAAAAATGTCTCAATTTTTCAATTAATGTTGTTACATATTAAACATTTATGTAGGTACAGTATTGAGTATATACTATATGTCTATTGTCTACGTCAGCAATTCCCAACCTTTTTAGTTATGTGGACTACCAATTTAGTAAAAAAAATCTTTGCGCTGACTTATAGCTATATATATATATATAATATTTATACATAAGTTATTAATTTATTACAAAAATAATTAAAAACCAATTGTTAAAAAAAAAAAACTATTAAACCGAATTAATTATAACTTTAATAATTTAATGGAATTTTTGACACAGTTTGTCCTCAACAAGAAAGTCAATATCTGAATTAAAACTGGATAGTTTTAGCCTTAAATCACTCCATATACCATTTATTTCTACATTTATTAAAAAAAAAACTAAAGTGGAAAAAGTTTTCTCACACAGAATAGATAGATTAGATATTGTACAGAACATTTTTTTTAAAATTTAATTCTTTTTTGTTTTTAACCTTAGATAATTTTCACGAAACTAATACCTATAATATACTCAATAACGAAATATTACTCATATTTTTCAGCATTTACTGCTAACTTACATTCAATGACAAACCATCTGCTGCACAATTATCTATTACTTTGATATGTATTAAAGTATTAGCCGTGATTGTATTTGTATATTCGCATGCGTTGTTTATATTTCATTCTAATATGTTAAATTTAATTATATATTTTAATCAGTAAAAAGTCTTTATATTAATTAAACAATATATCCTTTATTATTGGTCTTAACATATCTTTTCCCTGTTTGCCATAGGAATAGGCATAGACTTATAGAAAATATGTACCATATTAGGCCTATTTTTAAAAGTTAATATTTCTGAATAGTTAGTCGTTTATATTTGTAGTCGGCAATTGTGTTGAAATTGTACCTATCTTAACATTTCTATTATAACTTCTTTAGATAAGTCATTGAACATCGAATGCATTGTAATAGTTTTTATATTATTCAGCACATTAAGTTGAATAATGTAACTTGAAATGTGTATTCTCCCCACTTTTCACCTAGAGCATTTTAATATCGTCTGAAGTTAATGCATTAATGCAAAATGAAAGAATTATGTAAGTATTCATATATGGACATGAGTGTACTAATAAAATTAACAAAATCCTGTTGTTCTATATTAATGTAAGGATGGCTAAGGTATTTTATTTTATACTTGATGCACTTAACATACATATCTACTTGTAATGTATATCAGTGTATAAGTATTTTACTATAGGATCTTTTAAAGAACTAATTAATATTTTTAATGTTCATATAGGACTATATAGGGCTATAAACTAGACCATAATTCAATAATGGATCTTTATAACATTATTTTAAAATTTAATTTCACATTTACATATTTTTCAAGAACCGCTGTCGCAAATAATAATCAAGTATAAAATGGATGGGAACTCGCTCTGCTTTACAGTAGCCAGTAGGGGTGTAGACGTGTAGTAGACCTAGGTAGAGTAGGTTATTATAATGTATTAGTGAAATTTGAATGCAATGATAGATACCATTTTTTCAACAACAAAATAACTTTCAAATTATCTCAATTTTGACATATTTCATAAAATAAGTTAATTTAGTACCTAATTAGTAGGAAAATAAAAGTTTTGGTAAAACAGTTGTTTTTTTTATTTGAATTAACGATTTGAAATACAAATATTGAATTTTATTTTATTTAAAATATCTTTGTTAATAATTACTGTATTACTATAGGTATTTAAAATTTTTTTGAAAAATGTATTAAAAAAAGGCTTATGTTTTTTTTTGAATAAACATTCATTTTTTTCGCCTAATCAATATGGGTTTCGTCCAAATATGTCAACAGTGGAACCATTAGTTAAAACTTCTTACTTCATTCATAATAATTTGGGTAAAAAATTCAAAGTTTGGGTATTTTTCTTGACTTTAAAAAAGCGTTTGACAGTGTGAATCACGAGTTATTAACAAAAAAACTTGATTTCAGTGGCATAAGAGGTAATGCCCTAAACTTAATTAAATATTTTATTTCAAATAGACCTCAACAATTTCGAATTGAAGTAATCCTGAGTGATATAAACACCAATAAATTTTTGGTGCCACAAGGTACTATTCTTGGCTCATTATTATTTATCATTTATATAAATGGACTTTTAAACTTGAAACTAAATGCTGATGTTATGTGCTATGCTGATGATACAGTAGTACTTTTAAAAAATAAAGATTATAATAATTTAATACATGAATCGAACATATGTCTTGATTTGATTAAGAATTGGTGTGACAATAATAATCTTCAATTGAACTTAACTAAATCTAAAATCTTTAATATTTCTAGCTATATATGTACGTCATGTAGTTCAATTTCTGAATTATGTATACATTCCTATAGTTGTAAATATATAAATTTACCTTGTAATTGTATTCCTTTAGAGAGAGTGTGCAATATTAAATACTTAGGTAGGTATTATTTTTGACCACAGATTAAAATTTGCTTACCATATTTATTCTATTAACAATTGAATTAGAAAATTATTTTATAAATTTAAAATACTCCGTGATATATTAGATCTTAAAACCTTAAGGGTAGTTCTCTTATCTTTAGCATAATCAATTTATTTATATGGCTCTTTGGTCTGGGGACGTACATACTCCTGTCATATTAATGTATTATGTACAACTATAAATTCTTTAATAAAAGTTATTTTAAATAAACCAAGATTTACCTACGACCTATTGTACATTTGTATGTTTCTTTATATTTATTACTCTAAATTTCAAAAGTTTAAAAAATTAAAAGAAATTTAATCATATCAAAAATACCTAGTCAATAAAATTTATATCACAATATATATTTGATAAAAGAGTATTAAAATAAGTGTTTAATACAAATATAATGAATATCAGTACTGCAGTACATTATAATTGGCACAATTTAATATGAAACATATATAAAGAGGACAAATATATCAATAATTTCAGCATATTACTGGTGGTTCAGACTTCATCCTATGGCAAGAAAACTCAAATTTAAACGCATATAAAAAAGAAATTAAATCACTGTTACATTTTACTTTTACCAGAAATGGAAATTGTACAAGAATTTTAAGTAATTGTTTCTCTCAGAAAAATATTTTATCGTTATCCTTAAAAAAACCTAATAAATTCAGTATTAATTTTTCATGTTTACAAAATTTCCTAGAAGATACTTTTCTTCACAAGTTGTACAAAAAAATACGAAAAAACTGGTAAATTTACGGGATACTGTAATTTTACAATCTTTTTTTTAAAAATTTTAAAAATTCTTCGCGCAGACATCAAATATTATTGAATTTACTTTAAAATTTTATAATAGCGTTTTCTAAACTTGTGATAATTTTTAAAATATTAAAAAAGTGTTTAAGACTATTATTAAATACAGTTTTTAATATTTTCTAAAATACGATTAAATGTGATTTTTACGCAGTTAACTAATCTGCGGGATTTATAAGTTTCAAAAAAGCTTAAATTGAATTAAAAATTAGATAACATAGAAAAAATATAGAAAATATAGAAACTTCTAATCTTTCTTTTGCTCTAAATTTAATTTTACTATTCCGGTATGCTTAAAAATACCGTGCGTGCAATGAAATAAGATTCAATCTGTATAATAAATACTTAATATAAATACGTTAATGTTTTATTGACTGTTTACAGTCAGTGAAACAGAATAAAACAATGTAACAATAGACATCACGGCGGTAAAGCATGGAAGTTTAGAAACCACTGATATTTTTCCGGAAAATAACATTCCGGGTCTTTACGTTCCGTGATTTAACATTCCGAATAGTTACGTTCCGGAATTTTACAATCCGTGATATTACTTTCCGGGAAATTACGTTCCTGTGTTTTACATTCCGGAATGTTACGTTCCGTATATTTACCGTTCCGTATTATTTATTTTCCAGACTTTTATCATTCCAGGCATTTACATTCCGTAATATTACTTACCGGACTTTTAAATTTCGGGATATTACGTTCCGGAATTCTACATTTCGTGATTTTATCAGTCCGGACATTTATTTTCCGGACAATTATGATCCACCGAGTTCTTATTAATAAAAAATATAAAATAGAAAAAAATTCTTGGTATATACTATATAGTACTGTCCAAAATTTTTATAATGATTAAAAATAAATATAAAATTTTGTTCTAAATTACTTTGTCCTATTTTTATACCAATATATTTAAAAAAATAGATATGTTTTTTATACATTTAATGTATTTTTAATTTATTTTGAATTAATAACCACACCATTTTTGTGTATATTTGTTAGATTATAATTGTTCATTTTGAAATTCGATGCATACATTTGTTGAAAAATAGGTAGGTATATTAGATATATTCAAAGGCTTGAAAATGCATATTTTGAGATTTTGATTATAAACATTTAAGTTCAAATCATTTTTTTAACCCTGTTGTGTCAATAAGTATTATTTAACTTTATTATAATGTAATCAAACTAAATAACCAATATAGTATGCTAAAATTTGCGTTACATGTACCTATTTCAAAACAAAAAAAAATAAAACATAAAATAAATGTTTGCTCTTATTAATTTAAAATTAGAAACAACGAAATTAAAACAATGATTGCTTGGCTGTATTTATGATAGAATTCATAAAATATGAAATGAAAAAAAAAAGGAAAGTTTTCAAAGTTTTCAAACCTATATAAAATAATGAAATAAACATTAATTTGTCATTAATAAATAACTTAAGGTGGGTTCATTTCGTATTTTATAAACCGCAAATCAATGTGTATATATTCAATATAATATGGATTATCTAAATGTATTTGTTAAAACATTTCAATATCGAAATTGCGCATAGGACTATTTATTTTGATTCATTTTTGATCGATTGAAATTATGATTTTAAACCACATTATTTTGAACACATTATTATTTTGATTATCATTGATGATTGATTACAAAATAAATAAAGGTAGGTCTCAAAAGTAAGTACCCAGATTATTTGAATGGCAAAATACCCTATGATAATTTTTTTTTAACTTAATGAATTAATTTTAATAATACATTGACAGTCATAACTTTTGACTAGAAATTTGAAAAGTCAATATAAAGAAATATTGTATTAGATAGAGATAAATAAATTGTTCAATATCTATTTAGTACATACCTATAACCTTGTCCAATGGAATAATGATGAAATTCTAACTAGACGATTTCTTATAAAAGTCCCTGTCATGATAGATCAAAAGATGAGATGAAGATTAAGCACACAGACACCAAAATATAAACATAAATAAAAAAATTTCATGAGAAAATGAATACGTTTCTTTTTTAAATTATAATTTAATATACCAGTAATTTGAATGTATGAAGTAAAAAAAATCATCAAAAACAAATTAAAATTTATATAAGTTAAAAATAACCAATAACTAGAAATTATGGGTGATTTTCTAATGTAAAATTTAACTAGTCGTATTAAATTTACATATTCATAAAACTAAAATTTGTCTTTTTCAAGCTATATTTTTTATTCCACTATGGTTATCCACAGCCACAATTTGTTTATATTTTATAATTCTTCCAAACTATCTACAAAAGTCCGATTGGTTGGATGACGAGTTTCATAAGCAACATGTTTTATATTATTATTATAAATTAAAATAATAAAATAAATTTTGTGATTACATGAAACAAATTTATAAAGTATTTTCCAAGGTTCTTTTTTGTAGTGAATTCATGCTATATAAAATATACGCTGTTTTTTACCAAAAAGTTAAATACAATTATATAAGTGATTAAATATTTTCATTATTTCATTTAAAGAGCGATATACATACTATTTATATATTATATAAATGTATATACAAATATGATCAATTTTAAATGACTTCCTACTGTCCAGTTTTTTTTTAATTCTTGTGAGAAAGATAATTTTTAAATCATAAATAACTATTAATTTATTGATTATAATTTTATTTCTATTGAAATTAAATGAAAAGCCAATTTTCTTTTTTCTTAATAATAACAAAAAGAGAAACAAAGTAAGTTTTGATTAAGTCAACAATGATAAACAATACCACATACGATTTTTATTCTATTACATTTTCAAGTATTTTATACCAACCAAATTTTTTTTATCAACAATTATCAAAAAAATGTAAAAAAAATCGAATATTCCAAATGCCTATAAGTTGCTTAAAAATCAGAAGGTATGATGTACATATAATTTAAATAAATTTCGTATTTTTTAGTAAAATAATATTATATTATATTTAATTATTTAGAAAATGAACCACTAAACAAGTCATTGTTGAATAATAATGTTAAAATATTTGTTTGTTTTTAGTCCACATAGTCTACAATATGTGCCAACATTGTTTATTTACTGTGCTAACGTTTCCGACAAGTCATAAATTATTTTACCTTCACAATGCAGTACAAATATATATCTTTTTTAGATATTATTTAGTATAATATTGTTTAGGTAATATTTGGTCATGTATTGATTCTTAATCTATCAGTTTTTTAAAGCAACTTTATACTAACGAAGACAATATGTTTTCTAAATGTAAATTATTACTCATCTTAGAAATAGTTAGTTTAAATGCACAAATGAGTAATATTAAATATAATAATGGTAATATTGTAGTAATCTAATATTCTAATTAAATTACATTTTATAGTAAATCCAAACTATGTTATTGTTGAAACTCACAGTTACGCTCTATAACATATACTTAAACAATAACAATTAGGCTTATTAATGAAATGGCTTAATAATACATTATTTTTTTCAGTTATTAACTGTCAGAGTAAGTGGAATAAAATAAAAAACAAATCATTATAATATTATTGTTGTACTTTAAAACAATCTAAAAAATAAAACATTTTTTTTTTTTTAAAAAATATCACAAATTTGAGCATCACATATTTTCATTAAGGATGATTTAATATTGTAGTTTATATTTATTTTTTACAAACATTTTTTGTGCAACTATCATATTTTAATTACAAAAATTGCTACTTAATAAATAGTAAAATACATAAGTATTATATTTACTTATGTATTATGCGTTTTCGTTAACAGAAGAAATAAAAGAAGATATTGAAAGTAAGTGATATATTAACTTGTCAAATTAGTTATTTTATTATTTAGTATTTGATAACTAATAATTTTTTATTAATAGTATTTTATACATACATATATATTTAAAAATTAAATTGTTTTTATTTTATCTATGAATCATTTATTAAACGATTTTTAGTTTGATAACTAGAAACGATAAATTTGATTATTTCATCATTTACCTTAATCATATTAATTTATAATCAATCAATATTTGCTGACCAATGACCATAATATAGTACAAAGCTACATGATTGTCGTTTTATCATAGTTCCAATTAATATTGATATGGGATTCATAAGCAAGATGTTTTTTGAAAAGAGTAAGCATTTTAAAATAAATAATTGTTTCCTGCAAAACTAGTGAAAAATGTATAATTATAAAAATATTTTTACAACATAATATAATTTTTTATAAAGCTTACACACACTATAATACTCGATTATATGTATAATTACACTGTAGAAAATAAAATTAATATCAAAAAATAAGTTTAAAATTAGATTAAATTTTTTTATAAATTAAATGCTCTGTACAATAAGAATTTTTTAATGTTTTGGAATTTAAATATTGGTGGTTGTCTGCCAATAAGTTTTATATACATACTAAAAAGTAAAATTGACCTCTCTACATCAACTGAGGCAATAGGAGAAAACTTGAAAAATGTTAAGTCTTCTGGAATAATATTTTCTGGGTTAATATCTTCTTCTCCTTCTAATATTTGACATATATTCTTATTTGGTAAAATCCTTTATTTTTATTTAAAACGTTGTCAAATTTTCAATTTACGATTTTTCCAATTTGTCTTGGTGATTTTCTAAAAATGTTTTTAATCGTAGCTACAATACTAATAGACTCTGTTAATGCCAATCTTGATGGTTCTGGCTTAGTTATTGCAACTGGAAACCTACTAAATTTTGATTTTATGTATATTTATTAATTCTTTGAAGGACCTTCACTAAATAATTGTCAAACATTTTGCAATTGCGATCTTCTTTATCAAATTGGTTTATAATGGCTTGAATAATTGGAAAGTTCTCTAAGAATAAATTTGTTATCAGCGGCAACTTTCACCTCACATATTTTATAAAATAAAATTTGACTATCCGTAGAAAACACTTTACTACCATATTCTCTTCTGTATCCACGGAGTCGGTCCATACATGTCATCTTTACTTTGGGAATTTTAATTTTAATTAAATAATATAAATAATATATGTAACATATGTAACATGTGAAATACACCTGTAGTAGGTACCTTCTACGTAATACACAACACGACTAATCACTTCCTACATTCGGCAGCCATATAATATTATCGCTGGATAAGAAAATACTCCGATAAAAGTTGTTTAGTTGTATAATCGTAAATAAAATCGGCTGATTGGATGGTATGACATAAAGATAAATTTTAGCTTTGTCTAATTTATAACCAGATTACCTGATACTTAATAAGTTAAAAAAGTTAAAAATGAAAATAATTTATACCACATAGTACTATATACTACTATGTACCTAAAGAGATCAATTTTTTAGTCATAATACGAGAAATGAGTGAAAAGTTACTTACAAAATTAAAAATGTATTAAGACAGAGACAGAAGATCATGGATTACAATTCCTCTTAATAATTGATTATCTGTATTTAAATGGATAAATGTGTATGCATAGTATTGTGTGCACTTAAAAACTAGAGATAATAAAATAGAAACTGAAAAACAGTAAAAATAATATGGTACATTATATAATTAGAAACTTAACCTTTCAATATATTCTAATCTTGCCAGATATGTACATTTTTTTACATAAATGTGGTATCGAACATTATACCAACAGAATGTGTGGTGGACAAAGATGAAAAATAAAATATTTAAATATACATTTTATTAATAAAAATTAGTACACACTATGATGATACGAAATTCATACAACATTGAACTACCCTTAAAATATTATAGGTAATAAAATCAAAACACCAAAATATTTAGCTCACAACCTCTATCCCTATTCAAAATGAATTTTCTGGTTACGGCTTTTTTTATATTAATATGTTAATAACTATAAACAATTGTATTTATTCTTTATATTAAAGCAATAACTGAAATGAAATCACGTAAGGTTTTTCAATATAAAAATGTCAATTTCCTAAACTGATAATAAAAACACTGTTGAGTTTTAGTCATACTCAAACCATTTATTCTGTATATACCTTATTTATCTATGATTTAAGTGATTTGTTATTAAAAATATGTGATTTGATATGAATAAAAGTC
>JAIPRK010002625.1:0-15846 GCA_025469195.1 Chaitophorus viminalis | reverse complement strand
CGAGTATAATTTGTAAATAATATTAGGTATATTTACAGCTGCAGTATACACACAGATAAATAATCTTATTTTTTGTATGTTGTATTCTTCGCATTAATCGTATTATAACATTTATAAGTTATAAGTTTAACCATTAAACAAATTATTATTACATTCTTATTATTTAGTATACTACGAGACGACGATATTATTAAATTTGATATTAATATAGTTTAAATTCTAATTTTATTTCTACATTATAAAACAATTATTTTCATCAATCATTGCTCTATTGCAGTTTGCACAATCGTGTCCGGTAGAAATTTTTTTTACAGGATTTTTGAAGATTATTAGATAACCTAGTGTTAAATCGTTGAACCTTAAGTATAAACAGAAAAAATTTTATGAATTTTTATCTACAAAATAACTTGCAAATTAGCATGATTTTGACACATTTTATTCAAATTTAAACTTTATGGGCTTATAAAAAAATTTGAGTTTAACGATTTCCGATATTTTTTAGTTACGATTAGTTTAACTTATAAATAATAAACATTGTATTACATTTTCAAAAGTTTTCGGACAGCCAAATAAATTTTACAGATATTTCAAAAAAAAAACTTACAAAATTCGAAAATTTAAATTGTCTATAAATAAGTCAAAATACTTTGAAAACTTAAGTATGTATAGAGAATGTCAATATAAAGATTTGGTGAAAATTTCAAGTTGTTACGGTTTTTCGTTTTTGAGTTAGCGCATTTTAAAAAAATGTGTTTGGTCAAAACGTGAATTTGCATAAAATTTCCTGTATTTTCGTAATTTTGTTATCGTTTTTTTCGACGCTTTTAAAAAGTATTGAAAAAGTTGCTTTTTAACAAAGGGTATTAAGGAGCGGCATTTTGAAATCTGCCCCCAGGCGGAAATTTTCTTAACCCGGCACTGGTACCAGCCGCACGATATAGGTACAATATTATAATAAGGCACATAATAAAGCAACGATAAGCTTTCGTTTAAGAAGTAATGTCGCATTACAAATATAATATATTAATGCATGCACGATTATATACGTATATACCGAACAAATGTAAACGTGTAATAGTATAAAAACTGGCCATATTATTTTTTGTTTTGGTCATTGTGATCATTGGTTAAAACCTTTTTTTAAATTGACGGATTGGAGCACCTATTTTTGGTATTTTCCATGCATTCTTGGCATATTACAATAGTCGTGAAGGAAAACAAATGACAAATACATGTAAAACGCATTTGTGCGATAGAGTCCTCACAATCATCTAGTGAACTTAATACTCGTAACGTCCCATAATAATGCACCAAAAAAAATGTAATAAGGTGTACTCTGTGTTGACGTTAATATTATTGAACTATTGTGCTCAATAACCTGCAGATTAGACTCTAATGCAGATTAGATGAAAATCAAAACAATGTAATAAATCGTTATCTTATCCTCACTATAATAAATCGAAAAGCAAAAAACGAAAAAAAAAAACCAACCATGCGTAATATAAATTATCGTTACTCGTTGAGGGCCTCAAAATATGAGATAGTCGACACAAGCCTACTAGATATCTATTTTTTAGTTTAGATAAATATTACGCAACAAAAATTAGTTATAGATAAAACCTTAATAACTATGTACCACTAAGTATGTAATATAAATACAATTCGTGATATTATATTTTAAAATGTAGAAAATAACATATTGTGACCAATATGAAAAAATAGTTTCATAACTACTAACTAGTGAACAAAATATACATATTGTGAATTACAGCACAAACATATTTTTAACGACTCCGAGCATTTTTCGTGGATTATGGTGTTAGTAAGCATTTGAACATTAAAGTTTCCCCAGAAATGACTAATAAAAAATTAAGACTCGTAAGTTTATTTATTATAACAACACACTAAACACAATTTCAATAAGAGTATCGTTGACTATATAAATAAAACATTTAAATAAAAAAATGAATATGTTGAAACAATGTCTACAGAAAACGATTTACAATTCTAAACTATAATATGCTTCAAGACAATAATACATTTTTGATCAAATGCAAGTACAATTTCTATAACTCTTGATTTACGTGAGAACATTAATACTATTTATTAAAATACAATAATAAGAGAAACAAATTGCCCAGAAACAATAAGACTGAGACAGATACATTTGATAATTATTAACATAATAAATCATAAGAATATAATATATGATGATAATAATAATAGAAAATAATAATAAATAATAGAAATAATAGCATATTTATAAAAATGAAAATTCATCAGTGCGTTTCTATATTGCCATGCAATAGTGCAATTGGTATTTTTATAAACATCTATTATTTATGTTTTAATTGACTGCGCAGTCATTGACGAATCTAGCAATATGACCCAATAAGATAGTGTACCGTGAGTAAGTACTTTACAATGAATAAATACATATAACACAAATAATTAATTTTATGTACCTAAGACCTACCTAATCGCTTATCTAACATCGTTAACTGTTATAGGTACTTACATTTTTCTTATAATAAAATATTACGCCCAGATCCGATATAAAATATGAATTCATTCTGTGCCTATATATTTATTGCTGTTATAGAAAGATTTGTAATGAACACTCACTTTTTACTAATACGTATCAACTTCATTTTCAGTACAGAAAACTAAATAAATAATGTAATTATTCAATAAATGTGTATGCCATATAAACTGTAAAGAATATATTTTATCAGCCCGTTGTGTTTGATCTGTTCGTGTGACCACACTCACTTTAACCCAATAATGAATAAGGTAGTTATAAAATAAATTTATTTGAGATTATCCTTAATTTCCTCTCTCTAAAGATATCAACATAATATTGTTATTATATAATTTATTGTATGTTATTGGCCTATTGGTGACTATGATTATTTTTTTATAGGTACCTAATAGGTATCCTTATAGGTATCTTATAGGTATAGTTATAAAACAAACTTATTTGAAATTATCCTTAATTTCCTCTCTCTAAAAATATTAATATAATATTGTTATTATATAATTTATTATATTTATTGTATGTTATTGACCTATTGGTTACTATGATTATTTTTTTATAGGTATCTAGTAGGTATCCTTATAGGTATCTAAAGTGTAGGTGATGACAATATTTCATACTTACGATTATATCATGAATTAATGTTTAGAAGAGTAGTTTTCCTTTACCATTTTAACAGTATCAATTTGATCACGTCAAATTTTATTAGACATTTAAAAAGTAGATATAGTAGATAACGTCAATTATTGGTTGCGATTAATTTAGACGCATATTAGATGAATAGAAATCAGGAAATGTACGTTGAATGTGCTTTACCTATTATTTGTTTTAATTCTATCATTCAATACGAAAACACCTAGGTGAAAACGAAGACGGACATATTAACATGAAACCGAAATTCCTAGTCATGATGCTACTATTTCTTCATTAAAATAGTTCCGTGTTTTTTATTCCTTGTGGTTCAACTATTAGTATCTTAGTGACATGGCATTTTTGATAATAGGATATTATCGACCAATTAAATCGATATTGTAATTAACAGTATTCTAACTAGTTACGTTCATCTTCAATATTTGCTGCAGATTCTAATTAAGTACTATAATTATACAAGTCATGGGACATAATAGTGCATAATAATTTTTCCCATCCAGACATTTGAAGAAAATTTTCCTATGCACATTAAATATTTTTTTCTTTCTCTATATATAATATCCCTGCAGTATTGTACAAATTCACAAATATTCATAATATACAAATAATATTATATTTTAATCTAAACATTTTTTTTTTCCTAACAAAATAAGGAATTATTTTTAATAATTTTAATAAATGATATAGGCAATATGGTAGAATTTTTTAATAGTTAATTATTGTTTTTATGATTACATTATGACTTCGAGAACGACTTTAAAGTTGCCGTTGAATTGTTTTTACCTTTATGACAATGTATTATGCTTCCGGTCATTGTCCTGAAATAATCAAATATGTAGGTAATTATTTATTATTTAATTTTAAAAAATCACTTGCTTTGTATGAAGTTATCGCCAAAATAAATGGAACCAAATGCTTCATAGTTTTCACTAATAAAAAAGCAAATATTTAATCATAAGTACTTATTGGTCATATAATGCATGAGATGATTTTATTTTTACTTTTTGTAACCAACAAAGATATTTGTAGGATTTGTATGATTTGGCTTATACTCAATAATATAGTGTATTTTTTGAAATCTTTTAGACATGAAATTCATTATTAAAAATTGTGTAACAACTATGACTTGGCAGTTTGAAAATACATAAGTCAATTAGATATATTCTACAATAATTTGTGTTCATGGCCCAGTATACGCTTAAAAATATAAAAATAGACTTGCACTCTTAGAAAAACATGACCATGAGAGACATTGTTGTTAAACTCAAATGATAGCACACTTTCTAATATAATGAAATATTTTGGAGAACTAATAAAATATATGAAAACACTAAAACGTAACTGTACCATTACTACCATTTCTGATGGGTCAGGACAATTCTATCGTGCAATTATTATTATTTCGATCTTTGAATTAAATTTATGATGTATAAGAACTTATCAATAGCTTTATCGTTGCATGATGCACCTCATACAATAAATGCAAAGTCAATTAATTTGTCCCACTTAAAATTTCCAATTTCATAATAGAAATTTATTTAAGAACTAATTTCAATGATTAAATTATTTCAAATAGAAAAATTACAACAGTACAATATTAATCAAAAATAATTCATTTTTAGAAAAGGGAGTAATAAAATAAAAGATATAAAAATTATGTTCTTACTTTTTTCAAAGCTACAATAATAAATTATTTGGACAAGCTTAAAATGAAAGTGTTTTCGCCTTGTATAAAATGTAAACAAGAGGATATTAAAAAAAATCAAATCAAAACATTCAAAACGTATTTTATATTAGGTATCACAATTTGTTAATTTTGGACATTAAACAAAATTATAGATTTATACAACACCGAAAACTTTTCAAAGAGATTTTAAACTAAATACATTTATAGGTGTTTATTTAGTGTTTGAATCTACTATTTTGAAAACAATTTTAAAATTTCGTAATCAATTCATAGAGGATTAACGAAAAATTGATGAAGTAGAGCTTTGATTACCTATTAGTAATAATTTTGTCTTAATGATGTTATCAAATTATATGATTTATTTCAAAAATTCATACTATATTGTATAAGAAATATTAATCATATACCATTGTTGAAAAATTGCATTATTATCAATTAAGACTTAACACTGATTTGCGTCATCCACGGGAATATTTTAAATATTGTTTACAAATTTTTATAAAAGCCTATCTAAATTGGTTATGTACCTTATTAATTTTTTATTTTTAGAAGAAGTTAAATAGATTAGCTGTTTTCACTAGTCAGCTCACAGTTCAATAACTAGCCTATAATAAATAACTGAAGAAGTTCGAGGTGAAATTATAACGAAAAAATCCGAAGACCAGATTTCGTTCAGTAATTTTAACAGACTATTATTTTGTTATTTAAATATGATAATTATTGAAGTGTAACAATAGACTACAAAAAAAAAAAAAAAACAAGCCAAAATTGGTAGATATTTTGTAGTAGAGAGCAAAGAACTAAGATAATGAGCATAATTAATGTTTTAATTTCATTTATTTATTAGTTTATTTTTTAATATTATTTGAACATAGTTTTTTAACACTGAATAATTCAATAAATACTTCCATGGTACGTAATTTTAATGTGACTAAAGAAGTTTTGTTATAGTTATTGTCATACTCGTACATATTTATACTGACAATTATTTTCGTGGAATTCTAATTGGGCGCGGCTGGTGTGATATACGCTATAATACAGTTATATTACAAAATTAATTGTTGAAAAAAAACGTTTATATATAAATATAAATAAATAGTTACTAAGACATTTTTTAGTGGAGAAAATCTGGTCACGTGCAGGTTCCGAAGGGATGCATTTTAATATTTGTAATCAATAAATAGTTTGGTTTATACAAATTTTTTTTAATGATTCAAGTGACAATATGACAAATTATTTATAAGTTATTTCTAAACGTAGACTGTACATTCACATATTAAACTGTATGATTATTATATATATTGAGTATATAATACGAAGCACTAACTCAAGTACCTAGGTTTATTAATTGGAAAGTCAGTATTTATTACTTCCAATATAATGCAGATATTGAAGTTCTGTTTTTTTAACATAATATGTGACATACAGCCCATCTTTTACCATGGTTAAAAAAATCCAAAATTCAAAATTTCAAAAAAAAAATTTTGAAAAATTTCTGAAATAGCCACATTGTAGAATTATTTATAAGTTACTAAGAGAAAAAAAAAATTGAAATCGGTTGAATTTTATATTTCCATGAAACATAGCAAATTGTAAAATCGTACGGTTTTTAATTTTTTTCGTAATCGTATTGGTTATAGTTAAATATCTTCAATTTAAGCAGCTATTTATGTTAATATTAATTTTAATTACATTTTAACTTCATTTCAGTTTAAATTAAACCTTGAATTATCTGAGAAAACGTTAAAATGTGTGATATTTAAATTATAATTGGCATTAAAAATATTTAAAATTACCTATCTAAATAATGATACCAATAACAATATTAATTTATTATACTTTGTTGAAGTCACTGTAGTATCATTACTATTTACCTAGATATCATAATTTTAAAATTTTATTTATGGATAATGCAGATGCGTAGATTTTACTCTTTAGCTCTTTGGCTTTTATTATTTTCAAAATAAATAAATACCATTTCTACGTTATCGGATATTGTGAATTTAATTTTAATACTTATTTAACGAAAAAATTAAAATGAAATTAAAACTAATGTTAAATGAAGTTAAAAAAAAATCTAGGCACCTGCATTATCCATAAATAAAATTTAAAATGTTAAAATGTAATTTAAATTAATTCGGACATAAATAGCTGCTGAAATTGAAGATGTTTAACAGTAATTAATACAATTACTAAAAAAATCAAAAAACCGTATGATTTTACAATTTTCTGTTTTTTGAAAATATAAAATTCTCTCATTCATTCAAAAATCAACAGATTACAAATTTTTTTTTTTTTAGAGTAACTTATAAGTAATTTTACAAAGTGGCTATTTTCAAAATTTTTCAAAATTGTTTTATGAAAAATCAAAAAAAATTTTTGTCAATTTTGAATTTCAGATTTTTTAAATCGTGGTAAAAGATGAGCTGTAAATCACATATTATGTTAAAAAAAACGGAACTTCAATATATGCATTATATTAGGAGTAATAACTTCTGACTTTTCAATTAATTAACATACTGTATATTTTTATATTCATTATTTTATAATAATAATACTTAATAGTGTATTATAAATAAATATTACTTTACAAATCTATATTATTCAAATATTAAAATATATAAAATAACATGTCCTGACTATTATCGAACCATTGTAAATTTAAAGTTATAAAAAAACATGTAGTGTTTTGATAAATCCAATTAATTTTTTATTTGATTAGAATTAGTTTTAGTGTTAGGACTATAATACAAATGAAACTTATTCATTTTTCGAATAAACAATATATTAGACTATTAGAGGAATGATTTTGAATTAGGATTATTGGAAGTTATATCAACTTTGTTAAAAGTTGACAAATGAGATTTTCGATAAATAGAGTTTTTTCTTTAGTCATCGTTTTATTTCCTCATATCTAATGATAATGATAGTAATGCATAGTAATGAGTATGATGTAAATAGGTAATAGTGATGCTTGATACTTGAAGTATCATGAACACTCATATGCCATTAGGAAAAAAGTAACAGACAGTTTAAGTAAATCTCAAAAATTTCACTAAATTACTAACTGCACTTAAAAGCGTTTAATGTGCAGATAGTTGTTTTAACAAAAATTATTCTTTTACGTATACTTCCACAGTGGTTGTCTGAATTACTTATAATTGTTAAGAAGGGCCTTGCAAAATACTTACAGGATAACTTACAATTGTGTGGGTTTTATATTTTATTATTTAATAATCTAACAATATGTACATTTTAAAATATTGCTTTATCAATTAATTAAACAATAAACTGCTTGAAGTGTGTAGGTATTACAAGTTAGGCTAAGTTCACAACTTGAAAAACTCGTAGCAGCAATACATTTTAAATTTTAAAATGTGTCTTGAAAATCATTACCTATCTTTTGTTTGATATCGGTTTAGAAGTTATGGGAGAACTTGGATAAGCAACGTGAAGTTAACCCAAATTTCGTTGTTTTGATATCATGATGAAAGCATGTGCTTGCTAATTCTAATTCTATTTGCAAATACTTGTAAATAACATTCATTATACATTGGGTGGGCCAATTTTACGGTCGTGATTTATAAATGCTCATTAATGACCAGTCAAAATTGTTATTAATAGTAAAATATCATTTTAATGTAGCGTAACCCAAACGCATGTAGTACCTATACATTTACATGTACCCCTCCCCCCATTTGCTAATTTAAATCTTTGAAAATGTTTAACGAACCCTAATGTTTACCGGTTGTCTAATTTCTATCATCGCGGAGACGAAATGAGAGTGAATAGCGTGTAGATATTATTACTATTTGGATCACTTTTACCTATTATAATATTGTGTGATGTAATGAATCATTGTAATGTTATACATCACCGTGTATTATTGTGATCAACACGTACATTAGTAGTATCAAGACAGGGCAAGGCTTGTGTGAGAGCGATTGGAAGCTGTGAAGAAAGAACGTTGCTGCGGGTAAGTAGATAGCGGACATAACCGTAGTAATTTTCTTCCACTCGCCAGTAGTCAACATATTACGTGCACTTTTCGATTAAAAATAAAATAATCTGTAGTTACATTGGCATTATACTTAATGTTTTTGAACAAATTGCCAAATTCAGAAACATTAATAAGTATAATTATTTAATTTTATTAACAACAAATCAATTGTTATGATTTATTCTGTATTTGTGTAAAGTAAAAGTAAAAACAATGCACTTCAAATAGTACCAAAAAATTTGTACTATTCATTTGTATCATTCGCAGTTTTTTTCTTTGTGAGTCTGTTAATTTGAAGATATATGACCATTGAAAAATTATTTAGAGGAAAATGAATAGTGAATGAAAATGGTATTTATTTGTAAAGTAAAAAGGAACTATATTTTTATTTCATTTTTGGAAAAAAAATGATCCTACTCGCGGACATGAGACGTAAATACGTCACAGACATTATACGACCGTAGAAAGGGAATGTCAAAATATTGTCAACTATTCGTCTCCCAGAATAATTGCAGCAAATTAAGCTCCGAAGTAGGTACATTTCACTAGATTTTAACGCGATTATTACGGTAGAAAATTGTCCTCGGATTATCCAACGTCTCTCATAATATTATGTATAGACACTCGCAGCGCATAATCTTCGAGTGTGACATTATATTATTATAATGAGTTGTTGCTCTAATCTGCGCAGAAATCGACTTTTAAAAAGTGTTAAGACAAACAGCATTATAACCGCATTAACGGAATTGACGCTAAGTATGCCTATAGTTATAGTTGTTGGAGTTAATGCCTTTTTAATAACAGTGTTCACATTAATAAATTAATACTTCCTAAATTTTGTTCCAATAAAATAATTGGTCTGCAATTACTACAGTATAATAATATTGTAATAAATTTTACTCTACATAATCTTTTGTATCGTTTAATAATAATAAAACTAAAATTGCATTTTGTATTCGTTTTTATTTCCTCAAAATGAACGCCAAAAATAATGCTTTAAATTAAATTATGTATAGTGGATTAAATTTGAATAATATAACATATTATTACTATCTCCTGTATAGGTTATTCAAACAACATAATATACATTACTTTTAAAAAATATTTTACTTTACCATACAAATTAAAGGAAGCCTCAAAGGAAAAACGCATTTTGAGTATGATAATTAAAAAAAAATAAAAAAATAAGGTTAACAAATTTGAAAAACGCACCGCAGTACCTATGGAAGCTATATGGTATAGGTAGTACGATTAAAAAAAAAATATGCATTTTATGAAAATAATTTTATACATATTGTATTACGTTCATGTATGCGTAATTACGGTGGTGTCGTAATATGGGTTTCAAACCATGAACATTATTTCCATCCATACATAGTGATTATGAAAAATGTAATTTTTTTATGACGTGATTTATACCTATATGTCGAATGAGTATGTTCTCCATTCCGAAAAGATTCGAAATAGGTAGGTATATCATATCCATATACACTTAGGTAACTATTATACTTGTGAAATACTGAACCCGTGGTAGCTAAATACTAATGTACAGTGTGCATCCAAAATAAACGATATTGGATTCCCTACGGGCTACGGCAAATAATAAACGCAACGATTTGTTCTAAAACTGATGGTTCAATTGTGCTTTCTATAATATGGTATTATGATTACATGATTAAATTATTATGACAATTCACAAGTAAAAATAATAAATAGTCACTTACAACTTATAAATCAACATACAATAACACCGAGCATACGTTTGTCTTCTGCAGTTATTTTTTTTTATACACTACGTCATATGGACGGCACATTTTCAACTACCAATATTGTTTTTAGACGAAGAAATTATTTGAAATGCCAAATGAAAAAAGTATATATACATGTATATGTATGTATTTATACAAATATTAAAAGCAAGACACAAAGGACTTATAACTTGCACCAAAGCTAGGAATCTTAATCAGTAGTAGGATACGCGTTCGATAAGTTATAGCCGACATTTACTTAGTAAGTAGTAAGTACTCTATCTGCATATGGTAGGAACATATTTTAATATAGGTATTGTTTCGATAAAGGCAAATCTTGAGTATAAATAAAATAATACTTCAGTCCATAAAATAGGTGTAAGCAATGCACTTACCTATATTATTAAAATCATTGAAAACATAATAATAGTATAAATGTATAACGGCTTTTTGAGTTATAGTTTAAATAATATTTATTTATTCAGCTTTTGACGATGAAATGTTCATGTTCAATAGAAATAATATTTCAACATGTAGCGTTAAGTAAAATTCGAAAACTCTATTAAAATTTATATTTTTAAATTTCGACAAAACTGAAATGTATGTGTATTATAATATCTAGACTATTCATCGGTCAAACCTATAATTGACCGGAGCCAACAGCATTTGACAGTAAAATAAATTCATGATACCGTATAAGTACCTACATATGTAAGGCCGGATTTTGGCCCATGAAGTCCGGGTCTAGGACAGTAACATTTGACGACAAATTTGTACCGAACAAAAAAAGAAATGTCTTATTTACCTTACATTTTTGTAGATCACGAATTAAAAACTATTTGGATGTACAATTTTTGTCTGTATTTATTCGTCAAATGTTGGCTATCGCAATGTATAATATTACATTATGTAGATGTATAATTTATATGTGCGCACATTGTTGTAGCACTGTTGCACTGGACTACTAACATAGAATTGGTCGAATAAAAAGTAAAGACAATTTGATTAATTTTATCCGGCCTATGGCGGCACTTATATGCTATAAATCCAACCCTGTAACATATATTATGTGTTTGCCTATGTTTTTCGTATTTTCTTCTATCCAGTATTCCAGTGTATAATTTAAGATTAAGCATCAAACATATACATAATGAACTAATTAACATTATTATACCAAACATGGTAAAATACGTTGAAATTTCAAATAATTTCATGCTACAGAGATTAAATAAATTCCAACTAAGAAATACTTGAACCTCAAAATGTATTTTTGTTAATCGCGTCGAAATTTGACAATTCACAAGAATTTAAACGGTTTCATACTATATTTGATGTACAACTTAGATGTCTAAGAATAATGCGTACCTATATCTCTTCTCGTCTTTAACGATGAGGGCTATAATCACGCTTATTACTGATTATGTCGCGCGCTGATTATATATATTATAATGTTTCACTCTCTAAACTAGACACTATGGAAATCTCAACATTCTTATCAACTTTCGCATTAAAGTATAAAAACATTGTAAACTGTACATGTTATATTAATTTTAGTTTCCAGTTTTATTTAATTTATTAAATTATACAAACTCTTTGCACCACTACATTATCCATATTATTAAATATAGTTATGGATTTATAGTTGTCATTAGTTTCTGTAATTTATGAATTTTTAAATGTTTTCATTATGAAATATGTTTCATATTTAATTGTTTAAATAGAAAAAAATGTAGCGTTACATTTTGTTAAAATACTAAGTTGTGCATAGTACAACATTTAAAAAATGCATTGTATTCATAAAAATGCTTTAGGTATTGTTTCATCGTCATTTTCTCTTTTGTAGTTTTGCTAGTACTCAGTAGAGTACTTATATTATTTACTACACGCTTTCAAATTATAATTTTTACTCGGGTCTTAAGAATATCACTAATGCAGCATGCAATAAACTTCAACCACGGCATATCAAAATGGATATAAATAATTATATCAATTGTACATTGCCTGAGATGGTCCAATGATTTTTAAACATTATTGATTAAACGTAAATTTTGATTGTTATAAGTCATAATTTTTAAGATATTAGATTCAATGATAGCACAGCAACCGTAGTAAATTATATACCATATCAAATTAATAAATATTCCAAATGAATTTTATGTAACTTCAAATAAATGTTCGTTGAAATTTCCGCGTTGTATTTTAAGAATGTTGTAGTAATAACTGATAACTGATAAGTAATCAGCTAATAACTATAATTATATCATACAACTATACAACTATATGATAACTGGAATGCTTACCAAGCAGTGTTGCCCGAAACGGAGTGTTAGAACGAGATGGGACATATTAATGGTGTTACTATCTTTGTCTTACACATGGCCCTAATAACTTAAATTCATTTACCGCGACATTATTTTAGTTTGATTCTTAAAATTTGGTATTTCATTAATTATTTTCTAACTTCTACAAAATCTTTATGATTAATTTAATAGAATATAAAAAATTAAACGATAAATAATTAGTTTATTAGTAGATAATTATAATTTATTATTATTAAGTTACAAGTATTGAGAAATGCTTTTTTTGTGAACTTCTACATTTGTCATATAAATGTAAAGGAAGTTGCAGTTGATTGTATGTTTAGTGTTGAGAATAAATTAAGTTGTAAATTGAAAGTTAGAAGGTTTTAATTAATAACTAACCATATAAGATAATGACAATTTTATTTTTAGTAAAATAATATTTATTAAAATAAAAACATAGTATTTGTAATATTATTCAAAATTGAAAGAAAAGTTACTACACTACTTACCCAAAGCTGACTTACCACTAACCTCAATTATTGAACTTACTACTTTCCTAACTTAACTTAATATTGTAGATTTATAATCTAGGAACGAATAATACCATAATTAATCCCATTTCCAATGACAAGACAGACAAGAGTGCTGAAGTCATACCCAATAGCGGCGTGTAAATAAAATATATGGGACACTTAATTTTTATGTAAACGAATGAAAATTATTATTTAATAATTCATCTAATGTACAATTTTTTGATTCCATTATTTCAATATTGGATCAAAAACGCTACAAGATCTAATGTACAAGATAACGCACTACACAAATATACGCAACGAATAACGTGTCGCCCGTTAGCAAAGACTAGTCTCCCGGACCATAAATTAAATATTTAATTTATGATATAGTTGACAACAGTATATTATTAACACATAATATAAATTACATTAATTACACGAATACTTGAAAATAATTTCAAACAATTTTTTTTCCAATGTGTTATTGGAGAGACGCCGTTTCAAAGTCTCCCCTAACGCCAATGGTCATACCTATAGTATTATATTATACAAATAAAAATATTGAATAATTATAAAAGTTAAATGTTTAATTAAATAAGCTGGTTATTATAACACACAAAATAATTTTGTAAACATGTTACCAACGTCATTGATTATATGCCAATATTATATAACTTAGATTAAACATGATTAAATAAAATTAGTTTGTTTAATTTATGCCTAAGGGATGACTTTGAACCTTGTTTTTAATGTATTAATTATTTACACTGAGTACCTATGCACTCTTAAAGTATAATAATATGAAGATATAAATTTTACAATTTTCATTTCGTGTAATTCTTAAGTATATACATTTTTTACTCGATTCAAAAACTGTCTTTGAACTTTTAATATAATATCTTTTTTAAAGTTGTTATTTGTTATGTTTAGAGAATATGCTAGATAAAATTTTTCAGTGAATAATATTATTTTAAAAATTAACATTGAAATAAATATCAGTTAGCCTCGATTTTTAAAATTTGTAAAAGTTACTAGTATTAATGAATATTTATGATCCTTACTAAAAATATTTTTATTTAAAATTATATCTTCATAAAATGAACATGGAAACTTTTCAATAAATATTTAAGTTTGTGTTTATAACTTAAGTGACAGAACAAAAAGTTAAACGAACATTATTAATTATTATTTTTTGGTAATAAACACAAAGCAATCGTATTGTTATATGTGATAAAAAAAGATAACAGTACCATTCTTATCTGCTGTCTTTTTCTAACATACTGTTTCGGTTATGTTTACATTGATCTTATGGCTGATGAGCATTACAGTTATCATATAGTTCAATGCAACAATATAACTTTAAAATTTAGCAGACAGAAATCCTCCAAAGAATTAGTAATTATAATTTAATTTTACAGTGGGTCAATTATTTAATATTCTGAACAGAGTGATGAAATCTATTGATTTTGCAATGATGTATATTTTTTACATAAAATTAAATGTAAAATATAATTTAATGTACCTATAAATTATATGTATATACTATATGTAGACTGACAAATGATATTGGTTTTTGGAATTTGCTCTAACTCAAAAACCAAATAACGCGAATACGTGAAATTTTATCCAAATATTTATATTGACGTTTTCTATAAATGTTTAAGTTTTCAAAGTATTTTGACATATATTGACTTATTTATAGACAATTTAAATTTTCAATTTTCATAAGTTTTTTTTTTTTTGAAATATCTATAAAATATATTTGGGTGTCCAAAAACTCTTGAAAATTTAATACAAGGTTTATTATAAGTTATACTTATCGTAACTAAAAATTTTCGGAGGTGTTTTACTCAAATTTTTTTTTAAAGCCCATAAATTTCAAATTTGTATAAAATATGTTAAAATGACGATGATTTGTAAGTTATTTTGTAGTTGAAAATGCATAAAAATTTTTCAGTTTATACTTAAGCCACTTAAGGATTAAAATTTTAACACTGCGTTATCCATAAATTACTCTTCAGAAATCTATAAAACAATTTCTTCTGGACTTTAAGAAAAAAAAATGTATGCCCATTTGAAATTTGAATTTTTACGAAAATACATTATATTTCAATTTAAATATAAAATACTATATTATTATATACCCATTTTAGACCAACATATCCAGTGCCGGGTTAAGAAAATTTCCGCCTGGGGGCAGATTTCAAAATGCCACCCCTTAATACCCTTTGTCAAAAAGCAACATTTTCAATACTTTTTAAAAGCGTCGAAAAAAACGAAAAAAAATTACGAAAATACAGGAAATTTTATGCAAATTCACGTTTTGACCAAATACATTTTTTTAAAATGCTCTAACTCAAAAACGAAAAACCGTAACAACTTGAAATTTTCACCAAATCTTTATAT
>JAIPRK010002624.1:0-15853 GCA_025469195.1 Chaitophorus viminalis | reverse complement strand
GATATCTATCATTGCATTCAAATTTAACAAATCCATTGTAATAATGACCTATCCTTTAAACGAGGTACACTCCACCTACAACTGTACAGCAACTGTACAGCAAAGCGAGACCCACCCGTTCTTTTTTTGGTTGATCTTATACAATGTATTCTACACAATTCGTTTCATGTAACGAGGGTTTCAAAGCGGCAAATCTTATTTTGCATTTTTTTTTGCATATTTCGACGTTTTTCATTTTTAGAGCATTTTTAGTAATTATTGAATCATTTTATTGGTTTTTAATACATATTTGTTCAATATACGATAAAATTCAGCCTATTCAAAATATTATCTAAAGATAAATTATTTTCTTGATATTTAATTAGGTTTATTTAGTAGGCATTTTTAAGGACATTTTTGGCTATTTTCTAAAGCATTGTATGGTCTTTAGTGTATTTAAATCCGGGCCCTAGTAACATCATATTATCGGGCCTAGCGTGTGATCGTTCTTTCGATACAATCAAACGACTATCCTGGGTCATGGCATTCAAATTCCGAAAAATAAATTGATACATAATATAAACAGGGATATATGTACACTATTCATGTATATAAGTCGGTACCTATTTAACCAACGCTTGATAAACAGCAAGGCTGGGCAAGTTGAGTACTTTTAATCCAGTTAAATTGAATGGTTTAAAATAGTATAGCTATAGTTGGTTAACAAGTTAAAATAATTGAATCGGAACTTGTTAACTTATTAATATCTAGCATTCTAGCTTTGGGATGTGCCTATTATTATTTTAATTTTAAATCACATTATTACATCAAGGACCACTGGGCCAGTTATTGAAAATCGTATCAATTTTTTTAAACGCGCATAAAAAATGTACGGAAAATACATGTTTATATACGTATTATTATTAAATAACTAGGGCCCGGAATTTGATGCAGTTGCATCTTTTTTCCTAATGCTCACATTTAATGCTCGTCTATACAGAAATTTGATTCATGAAGTATAGAATTTAATGGTACAATTTTTATTTTGCATTTTTTGCATTTTTAAGGAATTTTTTGCTTTACGGTCATTTTTTAGTATTTTTGGTACATTTTATTCATTTTTGTACTTTTTTTATATGTATATTTGCATTTTTATCGTTGAAAGTTACATTTTAATGTAACATATGCAGTTTCCATAAGCTTGTCGATTATCAACGTTCATTATCTTTTTTTCTTGTTGTCTCAATCTACGATTATTTAATAAACTGTACTATTTAAGGCCCGGGGCACCTATGTACTTAAAATCGGTTATCGCAATCGACATAAACCCATGCTTGATAAAATTGCATGTCTTCGTTTCTCATTTAATTTGAGCTCGACAGCATTGTTACTTGTTAGTTCGATAGTGTCTACTGTACGATTATAAAGTGTTAAGTTCTGTGTTGTGCAATTTTTATCAATTTTAAACGTTAATTAAAAATGCCTAAAATTAGATCATCAAATAGATCGTGTTTACTAGCATTTATTGATGAATTCGGAAAAGATATTTATTTTTGTATCAAAACAATACTTACTTATTTATCAATTTTTACAGTAAAATAAACATTTTTAATATCATTTTTTAACATTTTTACGTCATTTTATGCAATTTTTTTTTTGTGCATTTTTTATATATTTTTAGATCATCAAGTTCCGGACCCTATAAATAACTATCATAATCTTTTATCATTAATTTGCATTATTTCAGTAAGGAATCACGAATGGATTATTGAATTAGAATTATTTGTTTTTTCCTAATTGTATTATATGCAATCATTGAGAATAACTTAATAAGTTACATAAAATAAAAAAGTATGTAAGTACAAAGATTTTTGTACAATTCACATTTTAACCATGTAGGTATATACGAGTACAAGTAGAAGTACAAAATATTGGTTTATTGAACAAATCGCATTTCAATGATCAACGTTTATATGTAGCTTTATTTATAATTAATTTAACCGATTATATGTTTTTATAACGCATACTTGATATAGTCTTAATACCTGCAGTGATGCTTATATTATATTTTTCTAATAAATTATTTACTATATATTTTTTACAATAATTATTTATTAAATACTGACGATACTGTTATATTTTGGTGTAGAACAACATTTTCACACAACAATTAGTAATTACCGAGTACAATCTAATTACCGATTGGCACATTCTGTTATTATATTATATAATTTTTTATTGTCATCCAAAATAAATAGGAATACTTGATGTATAAATTGTCGTATTATTGTTATTTGTTAGTTAATATTGAATTCAAGTATGGACTATAACAGCGAGAGTTGCATAATTTTAATATTTTTACTCACATAGTCGCATCACATTTATTATTCTATAACATTTCCTTGAACAAACATTTTTTAATCGTTTCAGAAATTACAATTTATCAATAATTGTCAAGTCGCAAAAAAAAATTATTGATGATTGCAGAATAATGCTTATTCAAAGTTCCAATATCTACATATATTATGTATGGCTATATACGCGGGAAAACATAATAGATATTGTAAAATGTTTTTTTTTCTTCATGTACATTCGTTATAATACAATTCTACAATAATACAAAAAACTGATGGTTTGACGCATTTCAGTTTTTCGAGTATTTTAGTGCAATATTATAATAGCAGATGTATACTGTAATCGTAGTTAAAAAATCTTTTTTTATTACAATTTTTGTTCAGCACATTTGTGATCAAAATAAAAAAATACTATATGATTAATAGTAAATGCAGTTGCAATGATATTATAGTACTTACTAGGTATACAATTTTATCAGTTTATTTTATTTATTTCAGTATAGGTAGCCACATAGGTAGGTATATTATATTGTTCACCAGCAAATTTACATTATGATTTGTAGTTGGTACATAGTACGTATAATAATTACACGTCGAAATGTCGAATAAATGATTATTATTTGTGGTACAGGAAAACTATAATGATTAATGATCACATAATTTTCAATTAATTTATTTTGTTCATCAATATTAAAGACGCGGCTGCAAATAATTCGCGTCTAGAAAAGTAATATACGTCCTATATGGCTGCGTTCGTATATTATGTTCGCGATTACGGTAGTCGGTAGATACCTACTTCCGTCCTAAAGTAATTTTTCGTACTTCAATTTGACGGTACATGGTAACATTATTGTTCTACACTTACGTGTTTTACCAAATAAACAATTAAATTATCCATGACTAATTGTTTTTTTTTTTTTTATTATCAGACTGTACATTAAATCATTTTATTCTCAGCAGAAGGTGACAAAAATAATGTACTCGTAATGAGTTAAGATGATCGTGACAGCTTGTGAAGACTTGTAATTTTTCTGTGCTATTAATATTATGCTGCTATACTATTACGCAAAGATAAATAAAATAATATTCTAGTTAGTAATTCAATAGTTTTTCATTCATTGCCCAATACTTACAATTCTTCACTATAATATAATATACAAAATGAGAATCGCTAATCACTGCTGTTACGGCTACTTTACGGAATCCTAACACTTCTCTGTTTTAGCCGAATCAGCCAAAAGATCGAAATATTGAATACGTTCGCGTGTGCCAACTCTACCTTAGTCATTCGGTCCATCGTTGTTCACCGCTACGGTGTTTAATCTAATTAGTTGTATATGCATACATTTAATAACTATATACGAATATACGTTATAGGTACTTTAAATAATGAACATCATTGCAGTGTTGCTTATTTGATAAATACATATATTATACATTATACATATAACATAATATATAATTCACATTATCGTTTAACGAATATTGAGTCGTCACGTTATTATCTAAATATAGATTTTAAATAAACTCTGTAAACAGATATAAAGGCATTGTTTTTGATTTTGCTATTTTTTTTTTTCGATAAACATCATATAGGAGTAAGCGATTAGCGAGTGATAAATAATTTCAACCCAGATCATCCCACATTAAGACCCAAATCAGGTAGATTTAAATAAAACACCAAGACCAAGTAGATTGAGGATACCACCTCAACACTATTCTCTAAACGATTACGATTAATTTATTTTATATTTTTTATTTTGTAACATCCATGACTAACATAACAATTAAGCGCTATAACAACTAACATACATATAGTTTTTATGGAAAGAGGTGTTGCATATAATTATAATTATATATTATTCATATATAGCGAACTACACTCACGAAACAATATGTACGACGGATATGTCCACTTGTACGCGGTTAACATTATTTTATATTTATATAATCATCAGTATATTTTTCATCTCTTAACAATAAAGTACTATACTCATAAGTTTGTGTTATCGTATTTTATTTTCTTCAAACACAATTAATTAATGCACTATAAAGATAAGCCTTGAGGGCTTCAACTATAATATTCAGTAATTTTAGAGGTCTTTGAATATTTTTTCGCCCAATTTTTTTGGCTGCCGAACCAAATTTTACGTGGCCCACCAAGATTTTCTCGGTACCTATCTTACCAGTTTAATCCGGGCTTGCTCATGAATCATAAGTATGTCATTGAAATGAAATTGCTCCATAGTATTAAACCTTATTATTTAAATTAATATAAGATACGGCAGTGAATTTAATATTTTGTACAAAAACCCGAGAATAAGTAATAGTGTTCGAGCTAGCTAGATATTATAGTCAATCGTTTTTATAACTTTCCTTTATAAGAACATACTTTGTTCGCATGGATATGCGAACCGAACCGTTGTTCATTCTAATTTAAAATAATCTCCAGTGGTTTTAGATTGCTTTGAAATTAAAATAATTTCGGTCATTTAAATGTTTTGAAACTCAATGGATGGAAAAATTTGATTATCAAAGAATTAGTATTTTTATTAAAAAAAAAAAAAAACAAAATAAACAAAATTTTGCATCATAATAATAATATTTTTGAAGGTAAACTTATGGATAACCTAGTGTTAAAATTTTGAATCTTAAGTATAAACAGAAAAAATTTTATGAATTTTCAACTACAAAATAACTTGCAAATTATCGCGATTTTAACATATTTTATATAAATTTGAACTTTATGGGCTTATAAAAAAAATTAGAGTGAAACCATCTCCGATATTTTTTAGTTAAAATTAGTATTACTTATATTTAATCCTTTAATTCATTTTCAAGAGTTTTTAGACAGCTAAAAAAATTTTATAGATATTTAAAAAAAAAAAACTTACAAAAATAGAAAATTTAAGTTGTCTATAAATAAGTCAAAATATGTCAAAATACTTTGAAAACTTAACCATGTCTAGAGAACACCAATATAAAGATTTGGTGAAAATTTCAAGTTGTTGCTGTTTTTTGTTTTTGAGTTAGAGCATTTTAAAAAAACCGATATGATTTGTCAGCCTAGAATTTTATATATTATATTATATTTTACATGTAATTTTATGTCAATATTCGCTGTTCAAACGCTTATAAAAAAAAATTGTGCCTATGGATTTTGATGATTTATGAATGACAATAAAAAATACTTGTGTGGAATATTCTATTAAATTTTTAAGTATTTTGTATTAGTCAATTTTTTTTTATCACTGATTATAAAAAAAAATGTAAAAATTCGAATTTTTAAATGCCTATAAGTGACTTAAAAATCAATATAATATTTTGAAAAAAATATGACATAAAGGAAATGGCTATCTTAACAACTGGTGAATATTTCAAGTTTCTGCGACTTATACTTTTTGAATTATAAAAAATATTTAAAATCATTTGACCATAAATCGCTATTTTATGCAATTTCATGAAAATTTAAATTTCAAACAGTGATAAAATTTTTTCCTCTAAGTCCGGTGGAAATTTTTTTTAAAGATTTTTGAAGAGTAGCTTATGGATAGCCTAGTGTTAAAATTTTGAACCTTAAGTATGAACAGAATAAATTTTATGAATTTTTATCTACAAAAAAACTTGCAAATTACCGTGATTTTGACACTTTTTATACAAATTTGAGTTTTATGGGCTTATAAAAAAATTTGAGAGAATCGATCTCCGATATTTTTTAGTGACAATAAGTTTGACTTATTATAAATCTTGTATTAAATTTTCAATAGTTTTCGGTCAGCCAATTAAATTCAGAAAAGTTGCTGTTTAAGAAAATTGAAGCACTTTTACTACCAAAAATCGTGTCCTCAGACACAAAAAAAAAAAAAAAACACATTGCAAAATCAATAGATCTGAACTCCGTTCAGAATCTAAAAATGTTTTTGAACGCTACGATGAATTTACTACGACAAGTTCAGTAATTGTATATGGGATCGCGGTGAATTTGTCGCGAACAATTTATCGTCAGTGAATTAACGGCAATTAAAATTAGTCGCCATTTTAATTGATTGCCAAATAAAATAATTTTTAATAATTTTGAACAATTTAATAATGGCTTACAATCCAAGATATATGTATATATAATATGTAGGTATATTAATGTTGAATAAACAGTAGAAATGTAATATATATATATTACATTTCTAATATATTATAATATATTTATATTATATTTATATTATATATATATACACATATAATTAACTCATTGGGTAGGTAACATTTGTTGTAACACTTGTAATCAATTATTGTTATCAAAGACAAAATTATTATTGTTATGGACTGGTTTTATCACAATTATCACGACTTTTGCCGACTCACTATACTTGACTAATATCGGTGTGCCAATAAATCTCAAATTCAAGGCGATTAAATTTTGAACAACAAATAATCCATTTTAGTATTATACTTCAACTATTAGTCGTACACATACAACGTACCTACTGTATAATATTTGTGTACTGTGCTAGTGTGTCTTGGAGTATCAGTGGCGTATTTATGGGGGGTCATTTGGGTAATATATCACCCCCCCCCCCCAGAACCCTTTTTTAATTCATTTCACTTTTCTTATTTTTCTTTTAAAAGCTTTAGCCGTAAATCCTTAATGGTACTCTTAGTATTTCTTAGTATTCCATTAGTCCGTTAATAATATACATAGACAGTTGTAGATATTATAATTATTAGCAGTTTCAAGAAAATCATGAACATTAGATAATTATGATGAATTATTATTATCGTTTAATATCTTAATGTTCATGGTTAGTTTATATAATATCTATTAATCTATTTTATCTGTGATTATTTAATTTATATATTATTCATATATTAGAGATATATTTAATTGTGATCCAGCATATACTTATTAAGTATGAAAATAAATGTTTAATATTATCAATGTTGGTATAGTTTTAATTAAAATCATGTTATATATAAGTGCAGCATTTTACGGAAACAGGAAAAGTATGATAACAAAATTCTCCTAGAAGATATTTGTTCCCTTGGCTCCTAATGTACAAAATAGTTACGGTTATATCACCCCCTAGAAAAAAATCCTAGATACGCCACTGTGGAGTATTGAGCATTAAGTTGTATTAAATATTTATATTATATTTTATTTACAAAATACCATTGATGAGTTATTTTGAAGACACGTGAATTAACCGTTTTGATCGAAGAAATCGAAGGAGATCAGCAGTATTTACAGTCTCACAATGGAATTGTTTTAAGTATATATTTGAAATTATCTCTCGGACTAAAAATTCTGTCGAAGGATGATTTTGTATCAACTTTAAACGTATCCCATTCAACTATATGGAAATGTATTTATTCGTTTAATATTTCAATACTTGTTGTTTTTTGTTTATTCATGTATAAACAAGAAGAAAGTCTAGTACAATTACAAATGGGATAACTAATTGCGGGAAATACAATAAAACGAAAATACAAAGACCATGCATAACAGATTTTCAAAATATGTGAAGACTAACAATAGAAGCAAGATAGATTTTTTAAAAGGAATTGCTCATAATTTTCAATTGTAGCATTTATATAAATTGTATATAAATTCTTAATTATTATTTACTTTAATTTTTAATTTTATTTTAACTTGAATTAGATCTAAAATTGTTTATTAAATTATAAAAATATTTGGCGATCAATTAACCTGGCGACTAATTTTACTCGCGATTAATTCACCGGCAATAAATTGTTCGCGACCAATTAACCGGATACCTTGTATATGCTATAATCCATCTACATAATACGCTCATGAAGGAAATGTTCACTGTAGTCTGTACTGATAAACACATATTATATAGTAGGGGTGGAGTCATGAGCAGCACAATACAATGAAAAATATTGTATTGATTATAAAATATACTATATTATATTCTATAATTCATGGTAAGAGCTAAGAGTAGTAGAAAAAATGTGCTTAATTATCATAAATAAGAAAAGTTATTAAATGTAATAAAATATGTAGAATTCGAAATAATATACCAATTTATATATATTATAAACATGTATATAGTATTATTTATTTAAATATTATAAATAGGTATTTGATATACATCAAATACCTATATAAAATTAAATTAAAAATCGTTATATTTTTTCTTTTTTTTCTTAAAATTAAGTACAACAGCTCGCACCAAGACTTTGCACGTTGACACATGGTACCAGAAGGACGACAAGCTCAACATACCAGTATTATTTAAACATCAAGGTTTAAATTATAAAATAGAAAATAATCGCTAATTACAAAATCTTTACGCCGTAGGTACTTACTTATAGCACTATTATATTACTATAATACAGAATCCACGTTAAAATTGATCAAGAAGTCAGTAACCATCGACAAGGGAATAATAAAAAATCAATTGACACATGCAATATATGGTTGTATTATTATTACCATTTGTCTTACTAAGTCCTTACAATACCATTATCACTGTTAACATAATTCTCGTAATGTATATTTTAGCGTATTTTTATTTTGTTTTATCCTATTTTTTGTTATTCCATTTACTATATTTATTTGTTAATAAGTATTTGTTTAAATTTATTACTCTACTATGTCATACGAAATATATATATATATATTATTATGTTATTATGTGTCATCAATCGTTATCCAAATTCCAGGTTTTTTACTGAATTTTTAATTTTTTTTATATGTCACATATTTGAATAAAAGTAAAGACATAAATATATATGCAACATATAGAAGTATGAACATTTTAAATTAAGAATATAAAAAACGCGTACGAGTAGGTACATGATGCAGATAAATTAGAGCTATAGTAAAAAAAAAAATATGATTACAATGATGTATTGTTCTGTGTCTTCGATAGTAATTTGTGGGAGTATGAATTGTGGTGGAATGGTTATACTTATTAAAGTACTGTGGACGAATAATAAATGTTGTTATAGATAGTATTTCCTTCATATAACAAGGTTTATTGCGATTTCAGAGCAGCAATGTGAACTGGCCTCCGGGGTCGTGCAATTTAAGGCCATTAAACTTATTTCTTTGAAGTGGTCATTAATTGCAAGTCCATGTAAATAGACCGCAGGCAACAGCAAAGTGCAAATGAACTCAAAGTCAACATAATAATGATCACCACTCAGTGCCATCTAATTCAACCAGATGTATACTACAATAAAGTCATCAAAAATTGTGGTGGAAGATATAATTCCCAAAATGAGATAAGAAAAAAAAGTCGTACTAAATATATCGTTAAAGAACTCCAAACGTTTAATATTAATCCACAAATTTATTAAAATTATATTTATTTATATATGTATCATTTATTTTGATTTATATATATATATATTAATAATTAACATCGATTATTAACAATTTTAAATATATTTAAATACCTACTTATATAAAATGTGTTGAATATTAATTGTGGCTTTTACGTCACACAGCCGAAAATTGGACCACGAACGACAAAGAAAAGCTATGGCGGACATTTGAACCACAATATATGTCATAATTCATACTATACATACTAGATGCCATAAAATATTATTTAAATAAAAAAAAAAAATAAGTATTTTATATCTTACACACAACTTGTTTAATTACATCTAAACATCAAGTGTCTTTTTTGAAAACCCCTTTATCATGAATTATGATATTGTAATCGTAAAAAGTTTCTGTATCTTTTCTATTGGACGAAACACGCTAATGATTACAAAATGTGTCAAAGCCGCGTCCAGACTAAGAAACATTTGTCGTCGACTTTGTCAACAATGTAGACGACAAAATGTTTCTTAAAATTTCACCGACAAAATTTATAAACAGGCGCGTCCACACCAAAGCAACATATTTACAAAACATTTTAGCTTATGAATTAATCTCGGACTAAATGTGGAACAAAAATGACAATATTATGTCAATTATTATGTCAATATTTGCTTTTCAAACGCTTTTCAAAATAATTGTGCCTATGGATTTCAATAATTTTGAAATTACAGTAATAAAAAACTCTGCGGAATCTATAAATTTTTTAAGTATTTTGTACCAGCCAGATTTTTTTTATGAACAAATTATAAATAAATAAAAAGTCAAATATTTCAAATGTCTATAAGTTGCTTAAAAATCAGTACAATATTTCGAAAAAAAAATGACTTAAAGAATATGCTAATATGAACAACTTGTAAAAGTTTCAAGTTTCTGCGAATTATACTTTTTTAATTATAACAAATATTTATAATCGTATGAGGATAAATCGTTATTTTATGCAATTTCGTAAAAATTTAAATTTCAAACGGTCATACAATTTTTTTCTTTAAGTCCGGTAGAAAGAGTTCCTACAATTTATACTTGTTGAATAATAAAAAAATTTTAACAGTAATTTGAAGAGTAACTTATGGATAATCTTGTATTTACATTTTGAACCTTAAGTAGAATTGTATAAATAGAATAAATTTTATGAATTTTTAACTACAAAATAACTTGCAAGTTAGCATGATTTTGACACATTTTATACAAATTTGAACTTTATAGGCTTATAAAAAAAATCTACGATATCTGATATTTTTTAGTTACGAAAAGTATAATTTATGATAAACCTTGTATTAAATTTTCAAGAGTTTTGGGATAGCCAAATACAGTTTATAGATATTTCAAAAAAAAAAAAATTATGAAAATCGAAAATTTAAATTGTCTATGAATAGGTCAAAAAAAGTAAAAATACATCAAAAACTTAACTATGATAGAAAGCGCTATAAAAATATTTGGTAAAAATTTCAAGTACTCGTATTTGCGTTTTTTGGTTTTTGAGTTAGAGCATTTAAAAAAATGTATTTTATCAAAATGTGGTTTTGCGGTTATTTCGTAATTTTTTATCGTTTTTTTCGACGCTTTTAAAAAAGTATTGAAAAAGTTTGATTTTTTATTTAATTTTTTTTATAAGCCTATAAAGTTCAAATTTGTATAAAATGTGTCAAAATCGCGATAATTTGTAAGTTATTTTGTAGCTAAAAATGCATAACATTAATTTTATTTATACTTGAGGTTCAAAATTTTAACACAAGGTTATTCATAAGTTACTCTTCAAATTACTGTTAAAATTTTTTTATTATTCACTTAGTATAAATTTCAGGAACTCTTTCTACCGGACTTTAAAAAAAAAATTTTATGACTGTTTGAAATTTAAATTTTTACGAAATTACATAAAATAATGATTTATCCTCATACGATTATAAATATTTGTTATAATTCAAAAATTATAAGTCGCAGAAACTCGAAACTTTTACGAGTAGTTTATATTAGTATATTCTTTAAGTCATTTTGCTTTCGAAATATTATACTGATATTTAAGCAACTTATAGGCATTTGAACAGCGAATATTGACATAATATTACATGTAAAATTGTAAAATATAATATAATATAATATACCTATCATTGCATTAAAATTTAACAAATCCAGTGTAATAATCTATCCTTTGAATGATGTCCATTCCACCCTTACCGTACATCAGAGCAAGTCCCATTCGGTTCTTTTTTAAATATATTTTGGTACTCGGGTTGAGTCTGTTCCCATAATATTTGTTTTTCATGATATAAATTAATCAAATGACAAACACTTTCTTTCGAACACTCCATTTTTTGATTGAAAAAAAAAATTCAAAAGAAATTTACGTGGTTTAAATATGCACTACATACAGACGGACGAAGCGAACTGAACGAATAACCAAATATGACGTATTTTTTTATAAAAGTTTATCGTCTTATCGACAAATTTGACCGGTCTGGACGTGTGAATACATTGTTGGCGACTTTGTTTATAATCATTGTCGAATTTTTCCTGCGCCGGATGGAAAACAAAAATTTGTTGGATACAATGTCGGAAACACAATGTTGGTAACAAATTTCAGAAATATTTCTGATTCTTGTCACCGACAATGTCGGTGACACATGTTTATGTTTCTGACAAATGTTTCTTGGTCTAGACGTGGCTTAGGTTTTCAACGATAAATCAAAGTTTTCTCTGAAAATGCTCGTATTAAGCAATACTTATATACTTATATACGGTCGGTGGTGTCAAATTGTACGAGTATGTGTTGAGACGGTGACCGAGATCCAACAATTTTTCCCAAGCATACTAACATATAGTGGTTTATATTTTATATTACTATATTCTCTGACTCTATGTTCATCACAATCAAATTCAAATCAAATAAAATTTTATATGACACGTTGGCACTTAGATAAGTAAACTTCAGATATTTAAGTGTAGTGAGGTGTCAAGATAAACACTTTTCTGCTCTATCACGTCGTAGTTATTCAATAAATCAATTCGTAAAAGAAATTACGCTCCTATAATGCGACACTGTAACCATCATGTTTAAAAACTTTCAAGATAAGCCAAGATTATATCTTATAGGGTACCTATAGCCGAAACTGCCTATGATACGAATACGAAATACGAATGCGCAGTGTGATTGTCGAATTCAATGTAAATTAATTTATTATAATACGCCTACTTATATGGTACTACCTATGATAATGGTGATCAGAATATATTATGGATTTCGGCGTGAAGATGGTGAGAATGGGAGAAAAAAAGAAAGAAGGAGAGAGAGAGAACTGACGAGTTGCAACAAGTGATAATAGTATACTGTATATCATCTATATGGAAAAACTGGTATGTGAACTCCGAGGAAATAGTACCTATGTTGATCAAGTCGTTGGTTAAACGATATAGTATCATTTCAACACACTCCAGCATTATTAAAATCAAGGTTGAGATTTTTGGTTTCATCCCACGTGAAAGAAATAATATATTTCGTGTTCATTTACACTTAGGTCACTTAAATTTTCCATTCTCTTTAGCTATTTTGATTATTATTCAATTCATTTTTAGCCTTAAGAACTTGTTTTGTATTTGTATTTATTTTCTTAAATTTTAATTTTAAATAAATTACTAACGCTATAGATTATATATTTAAATATGTTACATTATTTAAGCTTAATGTTATTCGTTATCGTTCAAGAATATTAATACCAGCATTTAAAAATACAACATGCAATGATAATTTCTACATTATTTTATATTATGTTATAGAAAGTAAAAACTAAAAAAAACCCACGGATAATAATCTATTATTTATAAGATAATCTTACATAGTAAGTGGTTATAAGAATGTATAGTTTTTATAGCAATATTTATAATACACAAATTATTTTTCATGTACCTATCAAAAGTTTTAGACAGATAATCGGACGAATCGGATGTTAGAAAGTAAATTAATACATTTTCTCGAAATTGCAGGAAATTTAAGAGAAATATTAAATGTCATCTGATAAGCGTAGCTTTACATTTACGTTTCTAAGATAATATATAGGTAAGTAATATTATGTTTTATGGCTTCAACATTAAATACAAGGCTAAACATATGAATGCTACAGTAATACATAGTAGGTACCTACTAATTAAAAATCGGAAAAATATTCATTATATGTTTTTATGAACGTTTAAAGTTTCAATCACCGTATTCAATTACATCATAAGTCATAACTGATTATGACCAATATTAATTTTTTTTAGATTCTGAACGGAGTGATGGAATCTATTGGTTTTACAATGATGTGTGTTTTTTTTTTTGTGTCTGAGGACACGATTTTTGGTAGTAAAAATGCTTCGATTTTCTTAAACAGCAACTTTTCTGAAAGGAAAGTGAATGTAGATGGTACTTGAGCAAGTCAAAAATCCAACTTTTTTCAATACTTATTTAAAAAATCGAAAAAACCGATAAAAAAATTACGAAAAAACGGGAAATTTTATGCAAAATTACGTTTTTACATAATACATTTTTTTAAAATGCTCTAACTCTAAAACGAAAATCCACAACAACTTGAAATTTTCACCAAATCATTATATTGGCGTTTTCTATACATGGTTTAATTTTCAAAGTATTTTGACATATTTTGACATATTTATAGACAATTTAAATTTTCGATTTTTGTAAATTTTTTTTTTTAAATATCTATAAAATTTTTTTTTATAAGCGTTTGAACAGCGAATATTGACATAAAATTACATGTAAAATATAATATAATATATAAAATTCTAGACTGACAAATCATATCGGTTTTTTAAAATGCCCTAACTCAAAAACAAAAAACCGCAACAACTTGAAATTTTCACCAAATCTTTATATTGGTGTTCTCTATACATGGTTATGTTTTCAAAGTATTTTGACATATTTTGACACGATCTTTAAATATTTATCTTGGAAATATCATACACGGAGAGAAATATAGTTTTACAAAGTTTATGGATACACGAAAAGCGTGCTCGCACGTACACGCGACGGACGTCATATACTTTTAAATACTTAAACATAAATTTGTTGTAACTTGTTCCTTCAAAACATTTATGTGTGTACAATTATTTTTGTTACTACACAATCATTAATGGGATTACTACAACTGTCAACGTAGGTATTATAAAAGTTTAATAAACATAACTAAAGTTCTGCAGTGACACGAATAACCGAGTTATATAAAACCATTAATTAGTTGATAAAAAACACTTCAATTTTGGTTGCTTATTAATATTTGAAACCTTAAATTGAAAACAGTACATATAGTCACAATTTAAATAATTGATAAATAAGATAATGTACAGAGGAAAATCAGCAACCCGAATTGCATGAAACTGCCATTATCTTCTACAAACTATTACAATAATTAGGCTGAAAATTTGATGACTTTTAAAAAATTTCTTAAAGTAACTATAAAATGCGTTAAAAGAAATTTACGAGGCACGAAAATGTAAAAAAAAAATATTATTATTATTTCTAGATATTTTATTATGAAGAAATTACTTTTTAAATAATTTAATTAAGTACTTAATTCACTTTTATGAAATTAATTGATATCGTTAATATGTAATTATATAATAGGTTCGATAATTTATTAACTTGACCAATAAAATAGAAATTAGATTAAATTTTTATAGATTAATACTTCCAAGCACTGTCAAAAAAATACTTGTTAAACCGTTAAAAATATCGAACAAATATGTATATTTATATTACTGTTATAATAAATATGAAAATAGTCGGCAAGCCTGTGGAGAGACATTTTTTTTCTCTACATTTTATTCTAAATTATTAAATTCTGAACGGAGTGATGGAATCAATTGATTTTACAATAGATGCATGTTTTTTTTTTTTTTTGTGTCTGACGAAACCTTTTTTGGCAGTAAAAATGCTTCGATTTGCTTAAACAGCAACTTTTCTAAAAGGAAAGTGAATGTAGATGGTACTTGGGCAAGTCAAAAATCCAACTTTTTCAATACTTTTTAAATAAACGATAAAAAAATTACGAAAAAACGGGAAATTTTACGCAAAATCACGTTTTTACAAACTAAATTTTTTTAAAATACTCCAACTCAAAAACGAAAAACTGCAACAACTTGAAATTTTCACCAAATTTTTATATTGGTGTTCTCTATACAT
>JAIPRK010002623.1:0-15853 GCA_025469195.1 Chaitophorus viminalis | reverse complement strand
ATTTTTATTTCTATTCAAATCAAAACTTTAATTAGGTACCATGTAAAAGTATTGTCATGCTGAAATAGATATTTTATTATTGAAATGTGAAACAATTGATTTTTATGTTACAATTATTCAAAAACATGATTTGCTCTAACGTGGTCAATTTTTATTCCATTTTAATATATTTATTTTTATTTTTTGAACTGTTTTAAAAAATATGTTCAATGATATAGCTATCTTAAAAATTTAAAATTCTTAAATGCATAAAAAAAATTTTTGAAAAGTTTTTAATTTTTAAAAAAAAAAATTGAATTGTATGCAATTAAATCAGAATTTCCATACTTAGTGTTGCAAAAAAAAACAGCGTTTAAATATATTGATTTTCCAAGGAGATATTAAGGGTGATACGAGACTTCTGGGACATGCTGTATAGAATGAAAAACGATAACCTGCGTTATCCCGAATTCTTCTAATAGATCATAGTTAATGTACGTAGTAGCGAATAATATTATACTTGACAATAACTTGACAGTTGTCCCCTCCCCCAATCAATTCTGTATTAACCCATATAAATAATTCATAGTCCAGCCAAAATTTGAATTTTTAATAAACGCAATTTAATTATGAAAAAAATAAAAAAAATTATATCGACTCGATAAATTTTTGACAATCGAGGATAATTCCGATGGACGTGAATTATTTATGTCGGTTAATACAGAATTGATGGGGGGAGGACCCCCAATTATGTGAACGTGTATTATTTCAGAAAAAAAAAAAAATAAAAATCATAAACATTTGTCATCCAAGTCGTTTTTTGTACACCTTTGAAGTAGCATTGTAATTTTATCGTTACTGTGCATATAAGTTATACTTCTATAGGATATCATTACAATATTATATACCTAAATCATCTTCAATAACGAAATTTGTACCGCGGTTGAGAACAACGAATGACGCGTTTACCGTAATTTCATAATATTATGATTGTGAAAAATGTAATTTTAACAGACACATATTGAAAAGCTCTTACCATCAAGACATGCAATGCGTTCATGTGTTTACCGCCGATGCCGTAGCGTGTGAGGTCATTCGGTGGCGGATTTAGCGTGTCGGGAAGTCGGAAATTTTCCCCACGAGGTCTTTGTGCGTCAGGCAAATTAGGGGGACCAGAGAATATTATATGGTTGATACGTACGTTAGCTTCACCTGTAACCTAGCCGGTATAATAATCACTTGTGTTAGGTGTATAAATTATATTGTGTATATATATATATATAGTGTCTTTCCGGGCCGAAGAACGCAGCCGATCCCTGCCTCTAAGGTCAAACGATATACTATAATTTTAAATCTCCCGTGTATATAATTTGTTAAACGACGATTTTGTTTTTTATTTTTTTCTTACATTCGTTTGAAATCGTTTTCGTACAATTCAAAATCACGGTAGTGTTATATAATTATATATACCAATAAAACAAATTGAATTTACGTTTTGCACAACAATTATTTTCAATATCGCGGTTTTATGCATGCAGAAGCTCCTTGAACTTTGATACCTACATTATAATGGTTATATATTTTTTTTTTCCTTTAAAACGATCTCACTTAAATCCGACCGAGAGCCCGTTTTTTATGAATTCGTTTCGCACTATTATACGTGCGTTACGACTTGCAAGATAGATAAGTAAAGCCAAATCGGTAAACAGTATGTTACGCGTGTAAATGTATTGTATGTATATGATTATACACTGCACGTGCGCAAAGTTGAACGAAAATCTTGACCAGCCGCACCTGTTATATTGTCAAGGTTCTGTGGGTGTCGTGACTGCCGGAAAGCAGTTGACTTACGCGGGTATTTACTTAGACGTGAATTGTCAAATTGGTTGATCGGCACCATAAACGATGAAAACCTGAAATTCCGATTCGAATAATAACGCAGAAAGAATTTGTGACCGCTAACAGTTGAAACAAAAATTAGTCCAAGGATTATGTCTTCGAATCGCTCCCCGATGAACAGTAAATTATCTACAAGGAGAGAAAATATAACACTAACACCGTACTGCTGTTGTAAATTTTTTTTTTGGAATTTATCCACGATTTCATTAAATGAACACATTTTTTTTTAAAAAAGTACACTAGAAATTGATTTGTTGTCGTAGAACGCATTTTGTGGTGTTCCAAACTTTTCAGAAGTTTCCTTCGTCATTACAAATTCTACATAATAGAGGATACCACTTGAAGAGGAATTTTTTTCAAAAATTTTCCTCAGTCTTAGTGAATTGTAAAGTAAAAAAAAAAAAACAAAAAATGTCGTTAATAATATTGATATTTCTTGTGATATTATTATGGTACAAACAATCGTTGTTTCTTTACTAATGGAATGAACCTTGTAGTAATGCAGTATAGATGAAATTATTTTTTTTTACCGCGTACTCAAATAGATCTAGTTCCGATCGGATAAAATTTACACTAACAATCAAAATATGTGCAAAATATTCACGTGGTTAGTCCGTTTAGTTACTTTCAAATCCTTCATATAATCGCTATAATGTTTGTATTCACTTTAGCAGTATGAACGAAATTCTAAAATTTAGCAGTTCAGTTTTAGAATTAAATCACCACGCGTGTATTCTATTATTTATTATGTTTCAAAAAGCTTTACTCTCGATTAATTCTGTTTTATTTAACACTCGAAGTTTGGAACACGTCATGAATACTTAAGTGAACGTAGTTAAGTCCAAGATCGTTTTAGTGCGATTTCTTATGGCACGTTGTATTTGATGTGTTGTACTTTTTGCCAAACTCACGGCGTACGTATATGTTACGTATACGTATATGTTCGAGGTATACTATGACCATGACCCACATGACCCAAGACGGGATCGCTTATCTAATGGCCTGGTTGTACTCGGTGTCTCGGTGAATATTGTCTTGTGACATTTTTATTTTATGTTTCCATACGCAGGACAATATGATCGCAGTGATACAGGTAGTAGTTATTATGCGGACGGTAGTGGTTCTTATTTATAGGGGAAATGAAAAATTGATATTTTTGATTTCTTACGCTCTTATTTTATTCATTACTATTATAAAGTAACGTGTCATAAATTTGGTCATTTTTACACAACCCTTCACGTGCCACAAAAGGGTTGAATTATTACAAAACGTAGTTGTCTTGACATTTTTTGATTTACATTAAAATACGATTACACTTATCAAAAAAATGTTTATAACGCGTCAGCTACATATAGTTAAGCTCATTAAGCTTGTATTGTCAATAAAAAATATATCTATATGTTAATTATATGTCTTATAAATCTATTATTTCCCCAAGATTAATGATAAAATACTGATATTCAATTTATTTTGAAAAATTAGTTTGCATGTGGTGTTTTAAATATTTTAAAATAACGGTTATGATACAACAAAATATCTTATGTAAAACTGATAAAAATATTATACATTCAAAGAAAGTGTTTATGTATAAACTGTATTGAATTGACTTTGTTTGGGTAGTTTATTATTATTAAATATTCGAGCGAATCATATAGGTTTTGAGTGATCAATCAGAATTCATTTATTGGTATTTTTCTTCAGAACAAATTAACGATATAATTGATACATAACTTTAACTTTAAAGAAACAGACTTGTTAGCAATGGAAGTATAATTATTATTTGCATCAGTGAGCTGACTCTACCGGTATTATTACGAGGGATCCATTTTTCGATTATTACCGACGAATAATATTGTTAACTCTCTGATTTCTAATGATCATTATCCGTCCATCAACGGACTCGAGCTGTAGTGCAGGTTACTTTGGTATATCAACATGATAATACATTTATAGATTGATATTGTTAGAACTGATGATAACAAACTATATTATATTGATATTGTATTTGAGCGTTTCGGCCGTATTACGAAGGTAGTAATATGTTGTCTGCACAGCGGACGCATTCGATAATACGTAATATATTTATGACATGTTAAAAGTAACAAATTTGAATAATAAGACGCAGCCTTCCTTACAACTTACTAGGTATACAAAATTACAATTAATATTACAATAAGTTTCAATGATCTTTTAAAGTGTTTAAGTAGTTTTAACTTTTCTTTTCTTATCATATAGGCATATTCGGTGTGATAAGAAAAGAACATATGATTTAATCTTTATCATCAAAGTATACTAATGTATAAGAAGACTATAGTTTTCTTTACATACATTTTTAAATATTCTGTTTTTATTCAAACGTATGGATGAATAGAAACATATATGAACATTTAATATAATTTGTTCTTTATCCTGTTTGAGTATAAAAAGAGACAATTATTAACATTTAAATAAAAAATGTACAAAGTTTTTTTCAGTATAAATTTTTTTTTTTTTTAAAAAAAAAAATTAAAAGAATACATTCAAATCTTTCAATTACCTAAAGTGAAATTAAAATAACTAGCTTTATAATAATCAAATTAATTCAGTTTGAATCCTTTAAATATACCTAAACAGCCTTCGTGACATATGCAATAAAAAAGAAGTTTTAAAATTGTCAAATATTAAAAATTATTCTATCACAATGACTTAAAATTTAATTTAAACTTATGCAATCTTCTCTTGAAAGCTTTATGATTATATCGAGGGCGAAATATATATCGCGACACAACTAAAAATGAATGTGTTTAAACTTTCAACCTTTACAATATTATTACTAATCTAATGAATGTGTATAATAAATATTGTGCCCAAACGTCCCATACCCGGTAAAAATGTTCAAATGCGCGCAAAATCAGCCCTATAACAATTAACGTATAGCGAGGGGGTTTTGAGTTTAAGCTGATCTAAAGACTATAGTGTATAGTGGTCGGATCCTTGGCACATCGTGATGAGTATTATATTATTTGTGCGTCGTTACGATTCGTTTTTCATTACCATAATGTGCGGATGATAATATGATGTTACATTACCATTATTCGCGTTGTTTTAGTTTTATCACCATTACGCGTATAACCATTGCAATGCACCCCCATACCTCCTACCCCGTAGTATATTATAACGTAAAAACATTTAAATAAATATGGACATCATAAAACAAGCCACGGATGCAGAAACAATGTCTAATCCATTAACTTTAATGGCACGCATACACGTGCACTATTCTTTTTGCCCACTAGGTTCTTTAATATTATATCACAGTAGAACCTCATTAATCCGGACTAATTGGGACTCTAGGTTGTCCGAATCAATGAAAGTCCGGATTAAATAAAATAACCAAAAATCGTTAATTATAAATTTATAAAAATTTTATTGCATATTTTATTAAACCATAATATATTATTAAACCTAAAAAAATAGTAGACATATACATAATTGTATTACATACATATAAATTACGTACATAGTATCTAGTAGGTGAAAGCTAGCGTAATTTTCGTACGACCGGTTTATTTACGTATTATAAACGGCTGTCCGGATTAAGCGAAGTGAAGTCCGAAATAATGAGGTTTTACTGTATTAATATACTGCTTGGCTTCTGCATTGTATCCAAACGCAGAATATCATTTTAATATGCACCCTCTGCGTATTAATTATTTATACACGTAACCTTTTGACTAGACGTTAAGTCAATAATAACAAGTAAGACGAAGGACATAAGCATAAGGGTTGTGTATATGCAAACCAGACTCGTATAGGTGTAAAAGTAACTTTTTCCTCTTTCGGACATTTTATATTAATTGTAATAAAATTTGTCGAGTTAATTTTTACCAAATCTATTTTATATTCTACGCATCGAAAACACTCTGTACTCAACGTCCGCCCTCGGAGTTTTCTGTCACTCTGCAAGTGTTTATGGCTGTCCAAAGCATTATACCATCGTTGTGCAGTGCTACCTTTACATTGCGACTCTGAAGTAATTTCAATACGTATAATACGCGTATACCTACTACGATAATTATTACAGTCTGATTTCGTTTCGCCAAAACGTGTCCGCACTCGCGCGTTTCCAAACTTTCTAAACTTACATGCACCCACCCACCCACCGCCTCCTCTTCGAATCATCCCAATGATGCGTGTGTGCTTGCCCGAAGTTTTTTGGTGGCGTGTCAAATGTCAGACTGAAAAATCAGGTTGTACTCGGCCGGCGATATGGAGAACCACGCGCGCGCGAGGTCGTCGTCACCGACCTAGACGATCGTCACGTTTTTTTTTCTCTTCATTTACTCTCTCTCTCTCTCTCTCTCTCTCTTTCATGCACCTTTATCCTTTTCACCACTTTTCCCACCTTCCGACACTTAGTATAATAATAATAGTTCGACTTACATCTCCCGAGGGCATTATAATTTATAATAATATTACATACGCTCTACAAATGACATTATTTACAGCTGCACGTATACAGATATATAATAATAATAATAACATTTGTAATATAATATTTTTATAATATCCCAACCTGTACGGCACGGCGTCGTCGTAGGCGGCTTTGAAATTCGCGTGTACACGATCGTGAAAAGGTTGAACGTTATGAGAAACGCGCTGGCATATTAAAATATAGTTATTATTATAATTTACACAGGTTAGTTCTCATATAGTACCGCGCATTTGCATTCAGATCACGTGGCAAAATCGAATTGACATCCGCAAAAAAGAACGAACGTGAAAAATGTGATACATGCGTATAGTATACATATATATAGGTATAAAATATTATCATATTCATATGTTATATCCTGTCGAGTTTCGACTCCAAGAACGCGATCTTTATAATGAAATCTATAATTTAATGTAAATGCTTAATACATACGAGATACGGCATACATTAATATTTAATATGTACATAACTACCTACAGTGGCGCAGCCGCGTTGTGAAAACTACACATCTAACGTCCATCCGTGAGTATTTTATTTTTCCACCGCAACTTCTCAGTCCGTGATAATATAATATTACAACCTGCAGTTTATATCACAAAATTAAAACGGTCAATCATAATTGTATCCGTTTGTTCGGTGTTAGCTAGACTAGGGGTCGGCAACCGGCCCGCGGAAGAGAATAACGTAACTGTCAAAAATATTTTGTTAGTTTTTCGCTTGTTATGGAAATATAAGTATAATATAGTATAATATATACGTATTGCTGCTATTAAATTTCTTACAGGGTTATTAAACAATAAAGTTGATTCACCTACCCTGCTCTCTCTAATCTATTTTAAAGTTCCTTCACATTCATCTCGTTCTTTAACCTCATTTTATGTCCCGAATTCTACTACCAACTATATGGCTAATGAACCTTTAAGACGTCTTATGTCAATTGCCAATGTAGATCCTACCTTTAACATTTTTTTTTTTTGTAAATAATTTGCTTGTAAACTGTGTGTCATAAGTTATTATACTTTTTGTGTGTTACTTCAAATGATGCATGTGCAAAAAGGGCCAAGCCCGTATAATTAAAAAATAAATAAATAAATATGAAATATAGATAGATATTTTATATATATAGAATTTTTATAATGTATTTGTAAATTACGATAGCGTTCATCGTTTATAATTTGTCTTGAAATGTGTTTTGAATAAAAAAATAAATACATTAATGATAAAATTATGTTTAAGACGTTTTTCTGGCCCTCAAAATTTTTTTTTAAGACTATCTACACCACCATACAAATTAATTGCCGATTCCTGAGCTGGAAGAACGCCACTATGGTAATTTATTGTTTAAATCTATTTTCGAATCCAACCTAAGTATGAAATATTTCTTGTAATTAGGCTCACACCCGTATATATATACATAAATAAATAAATATTATAATAAGCACCTATAACGAACCATATGCAGATTACATAACGAAAGCGATTACTTCGAATAGATGTTTGCTACTTTATATAAAAAACACGTTTAAGAACGTGGAGAACAATTGAAGCGCAGCAAAGATAGTAATAACACGAAGTACATTTGAATTGATATACACATCAAATCGACATATTCTAATAACGCATTAAGTATTCGTGTAGTTCTATACTTAAAGGAGAGTATTGAGGTGCTCGTGCCACTCCAGAACTTCTATGGGTTATATTGTAAACATCCATCGGCGTGGACGGTTTTAAACTGGACGCATTTGGTATAAGTACTATTTTGATAGACGAAAAATGCACTACGATGAAGTGCTTAGTGTGGATAAAAAAGGTTTTCAATCTAAACAATATGGTATAGTAGCTATTATGTGACGAGAATTTTATGACCAGTGTGTGTTGAGCAGATGAACTATACTTTAGCTCCGTATGAGACATCCTGCGTAAAATAGGTACATCATTTTTAACAACTGCGAAACTGCGTACCTATTTTACTATTTACTGATTTGGGTTTAATTCCGTTTTTACATGTGGATGAATACATGGTACATCTTCAGTGTGTTATATATTTTTTTTTTCAAACAAGGAGAATATTTTCATAAAAAAAATTTCATTCGTAACTATTATACTTTTTTAAATGTTGGATGCGCGATTTACATATAACGAAATAAACACTGCTACACAGCATTTCGTATGGAAAAACTTACGGAAAAACTATTAAATACGATATACTTTTCGTACTGGATAAGGGTTCAGTCTTTCTCCGGTTCAGAATGTTTATATACGGAAACGTTGTTCTCCAATCATTAAAAATAAGCCCCTATAGTCAATTTATCATTCGTTATTAATTTATCGTATTATATCGATGTAAAAAATATACGAATCCTGGGATTTATATAATCATTATTTTGTTGCAATTTTATGTTACTTGATACTTCTTAGTTCCGTCCTACCTCCTACAGAAGCTTAGACAGTCGAAATCATTTCCAGGAGAATTTCAATAGAAAATAGCAGTCTTGTGTAGTTTTATATTATTTAATATGTTAATAGATGCATTAGTACGTTACCTACATCTTGTCATAATATTACATTTTACGTGCGTTATAGAGCAATAACTACGCAGTGAGAATATTACGAAAATTGTGCACACCGCACACGAATACAATTAACGCTGAACGCGGCTAGAACTTTGAAATTTATGCGATTAATTTGCGTGTTTACAAATCGGTGAATATGAAATAAAAAAACATAATTTTAACCGTTTGATTTAATTAATACGCGTTGTTATAAATATACAAATATAATTAATGAAACGTTTCAAGAACATTTATGAATACTTACGAATAACGTAAAAACTTAAGCACCCGTACGCGTGTGTTAGAAGTATGTTAACCATAGGCGCAACTATGATTAAAATTCTAGAAGAGCTACAGCCTTCACCAAAACTGTAAACTAAAAATAACCTATGGGGGTCCACCCCCCCCCCATACTATCCTACCAATATATTTTTTTTTACCTGTAATACAAGAATGACATAGAAAAAGCATTTCATAGTCAACTTTATTTATTTATTACAGTTTTAAATTAAAGTAAAACAAATATTAAAATCAACGTGGAATATTTTTTTTTTGGGGGGGGGGGGCTAAATCGTAGTCAGGGAGGGCTAAGCCCCCTTTAGTTGCGTCACTGATGTTAATAACCATATCATACTAGAAGATTCTTCGGAAGTATTTTAATTTATAATAATAACTTTTGGTGAAAGAGAAAAATAATTCAAATATTCTGTTATGGAGCATACACACATGATCTGGCATTAAGGTAATATAATATAGTTGTGCGTTACGATAGAAAAATAAAATTATATTGATTGTCCGCTACATTACAATTTTTAAATCGTTCACCGCTTAATAATAATAGCGAACTCAATATAAATTATAAACGGCGGGGTTTGACATAAAATAACTTTTATCTCAATAAGTTTCAATAACACAATGAGTCAAGATTAGTATGCAATAATGGTATTAAAGTATTAGACTACATCTTTTGAAAACTGATATTAAAATGAATATATTAATGAATAATGATCGGTAACCTCGCGGTGCCCGTTGGTCTTCGCCATAATCAATCGTCTTATTATGAACGTAAAATGAATATACTACGGCATGTATTATAGTTATTATACCGCGGTGCGTCTATAGTTTGATTGATTACCATACGTTTCTATTAATATTAGTTATCGCGTCTGACATTGTATTAGTGAGCCAATAGATTGGCGGAGACACGATCGTATTGAAACGCACAACGAAAGTATAGGGTTTGTTATGTATAGCAGCGGTTCTTAACCTTTTGTAGATCACGAACCCCTCCCTGATGAAGGAGTTTTAGAAATTGCGGATCCCCTTGCCAATTTTTTTTTTTTACAAAACATTTCTTTATGTTACAATAACCAAAATTATAGTGATTCTTTAATTTTACAAATTACATTGGTAAGACACAACAAAACGTATGATTAATTTTATCACACTTAATTTTTCAGAATAATGTAAAATAAATTATTTTATTTTTAATATTCTTAAAATTAAATTTGTATTTACTTAATGTGATGGTTGTGTTGGATTTGAGACACACACTTTTGAATATCAAGCTCAGTACAGGAAAGTTTTCAACTGCCACGGACCCCCACACGGGGCCATACAAGTTAAGAACCGATGTTATATATAGCATATAATTATATATTTTATACAGAAGATAGAGATAATAGTACCCTTTTTCTTTTTTTTTTTGTTCTATCTCTTTTATATTTAATGTACGTTAGGCTAATAACCCTCGATGTTGAAGTCTTATTTCTAAAAAAAAAAAAAAAAAAAAAATAGTTCAACGGTTCGAACCGCTGCACTTTACTACATATACGTATACGTAGTGCGCGTCAAATGCGGTTGAAAAAGGATTTATTGCATAAAAAAAAAAAAAATGTTATAAATAATTATTATAATAATACAGGGTCGGGCAATTAGTTATGCGCACGCAGGCTTGGCCATCTGTCACGTGCACGATGCAGGTTTGCGGTGCAGGACGAGAATACCACGATATTATATTTTACTATCGATAGCGGTCGCGCGTAGTCTGAAAACAACGAATATTCAAAACCGAAAGATTATGGTGAACAAATCGCGTAAATTAATCGGACGCCCCGAGTGAAATCCAACCGATAAATTTTAATATTATTACAATAAAGGTACTATAGGGCTCTCTGTTATACAGTTATTGTAAGGGAAACGGCGTGAAAAATACGTAATACGATGTAAAAAGCTGCTCACCCGCGACTATTGTTCTTTCGCGCACGTACGATACGCAGTGGTGTGGTGTATTGGTAAATATATTTTTGGGTATACGCACTATTGAACTGTATTTTATTCAAAAAATGTTTTTCTCACTACGCTCGAATCGAAGTATGGAATAACTACCAATTGATTAATTAATAATAAAATTATATTACCATACACATTCCAAAAAAATGTTTTATAATTTTCACTTTTTCACTTTTATGCACAGTCTTTGAGTTTGTATGTAAATAACATAATTATAATAATAACTATTATTCAAATTCTAGTTTTTCAAAAAAGTTTTAAATAAACAAAAAAGCTATAATTCTAGCTTGTTGGTGATTTGATTTATTATAATTATTATTTATTAAGTTATATATTTAAAATAAATTACAAATTATATTACAAGTATACGCATCAACCAAAAAATGGATTATCAATTATGATTTATCAATATTGCAGGAAGTTGTCCTTATAATGATTATACGCTCATATACGGGCGTATCGACTATTTTTCAAAACGTATACGCTGTGATAGACAAATACGTTATAGGTATACGCCGTATACCCGCGTATACCACGGTAAAGCACGAATGAGCATAGACCTTTTTAGCAACACGATTGAGCATAGAATATTTTATGCGATGTTGCCAAATTCACGTTGCCAACATATTGTAATTTATTATTTTCACGTATTATTACACCAATTATTATGATATCTGACGCGAGCCGTGAGCTTTATCGACAATGTTATCGATTAATAAACTAGTTCCGGAGCAAAACGTTAGGTTATTGATCGAAACACAAACAGAAACGTTGACTAAAATCAATTCAATTCAAAATTACAATCCGCTAAAGAAATAAAAAAAATTTAATTTAATATTCAAGCCTACAACCAGTATTTAAATCGTAAGAATACGGAATCTTTATTAATATATTTAAGACAACTTGAAAACAGATACCAAGGTATATCAATTTAATTTATTGTTATTATCAAAAAATACAGTTCAAAATTGAAAATGGCAACGTTGCTGAGTTTTTTATGGTCAATCGTGTTGGTTTTCTTTTGTATTTCAATATCCTTTGATGCGCCGACAATGTATGCTCAATTGTGTCGCAAAAAAGGTGTTTTATGCTCAATCGTGTCTCAGCCGTATACCCTCCAATTCACCACTGAGTCGATATACGATATTATACGCGTATCATCGTAACCTAACCTAACTCCAAGGCAGTTGTTATCATAAAGGTTAGGGGAGACTGTGGGAATGGCGTTCACCTTAGCTAAAACTTAGTTTCCTGGCAAACGGATGGTAAAAATTATTTTTTGACTAGTACATTACAATTGTAGACATGTTATGTCCAACATAAATAAGTTCCAGATTTTAAAAATAAATGTATATACATGAATTTGATTTTTTTTATTTAGTGGAATTGACCACTATTTCCCCTATGCTGGGGCAATGATAGTCAATATGAAACATATGTAAAATAATAGGGAAATTTACTTTTTATATAATTATCAATACAATTTGTGTTGTAGTATAGCTAATACAAATTTTATACTTATCTGGGTATTACTATATTATTATAAAACAAAACTATTAATACTTATAAACATTATTATTCTTTGACATTACAACAAATTTTAACAACAAAATAGTTTCTAAAGTTACATCTAAAATTATTTGATTTAATTCTAATTTGTAAACTGCTGAAGGGAATATTGTACATACAAGATGCTTTGCGAATACTAAGTTTTTTTTTCCATTACTGCATTTACTGCTGCCATTAATGTTTCTTCAGACCAGCTTCCCACAGAAGTTCTTCTAGTATATATTCTTGGCATCTAAAATAAAAATTGGTCTACATTAAATAACAACATATTTGGTGAATTATAATTTGTACAAAATAGATACTAAATGATTGTAATTGCAAATATTTTTTATATAGGTACTTTTTCATTATATTCTATATATTACTAAATAGTATATAATATTGATCAATATTTATTATCATTTATTTATTTTTATTTATTACAAGTATACAGGTTTCCCCTTTAACATTATATTAACAATTACAACAATTAGAAATTATTCTATAGTAGGACATCTAAAATTTAAATACATTATAATTTAAAATTGTTGTTGCTCTATAAATATATATATATATTTGGTATTTATTTTAAAAAGCAAAAGTTCTTGTTAAATAATATATGCTGATGGTAGGTATGATAATTGTATGGAAAATGATCATCATTACCCCATACACTTTGACCACCAATACCACATCATAAAAATTTTTTTTAAATTAATTTTGATTTTTTTTCTATTCGATTTTCTCATCGATTTTTGATATAAATTCGTGATCCCCACATTCAATTTGATATTTATAACTAAACTAAAGAAAAATATATCAAAATAAACTCACCTTTAAACAAATTTTTCGGCACACCAACTGTCACAAGGTTTTGCGTGAAAAACTGATAACAATAATTTTGTTTAGAAAAACTCATTTGATAACTTCTAATCACCGATTATACTATACTATACAATATATATACTGAGAGCCCAACATCAGTTAGCATCTAGTATATTTAATTAATTGTTATTAATTGATCAATTCACTCACAAACCTATTTTCTGGATAAAAACAATACTACAAACAATTATCCATCGATCTGTCGAATAAAAATATAAAAAGAAATAATAAAAACTATCAATAATAAATAATTCCAGAACTCACGTGTACCGTTCAAAAGAAGTTTAACTTCTCGCGCGGCGTACTGGTAACACACACACGCTGTTTTTTTTTTTTTTTTCAATATCCCTACGCCACGCCGCGTTCAAGGTGCGCGCGTACAATGTTATGGGCACCATGTACGTTTTATGGCGTACGGCGTGTAATAATACGCGCGTCGTGTCGTGTGCTGACACACCCTCAATTATTCATGATACCTATAAAATAGTGCACACCGTACAACGCAACTGCACTGTTATTTATTATAATATGCCCGTTATTTTGCGAGCAACACAGTATTTTGATCCGGGCATCATTGACTGAACGTTTACAGTTTATACACCCACATCTCATTTCATATCCTCCAATAATGATTCTGAAAGCTTTTCGTATTATTATTATTATTATTATTATTATTATTATTATTATTATTATTATTATTATATTGCACTGCAGTCGTCACGGACGCGCGAAACGCAAAACGATATTAGATATTATTATATTATAGCGCCGCAGCACGCAGACATGATATTTTGGGATCGATTAGCAATATTATATTGTGCGGGATTCACGAAAAAAAAAAAATTAATGTCTAATCGAAGAATATTGTGATTGCTTGGTGTTTAACGTTAAGGATTTTAGGATTTGAATCCGGTTGAAATATGCATTATAAGTACAATTATATTTTACAATCGTAGACTCTAATTATGTATTACTATGCCGTTGTTCAGTCGTGCGATCTGCAACAAATTACTATACTATAATTGTTATTATATTTTTTTTAAACATCTAAATTAAGTTTATAATAAGTAATTTTTAAAAATGAAGCATAATCCTACATTCTGTATAATCAATTACTATTCCAGATAAAAACTTGAAATCATCACCGGAAAAATCTTAAACATGGTATAACATTCAGGTTTAATTATAACCTTATAAGTGGATTTCAAAATGTTTAACATTCATAAGAAAGTGTATGGTATTAATTAAGTAAGTATATAACAACATTTAAAAAAAAAAATTCTAGCTTGACTGTTTACAAAATGTACATTTTTGATTTTAGAGGTCCAATTTATAAGAAACGAAAAAAGGATAAAAATGAATAAATGTTGAAGAGGATTAATTGATTGATGAATTGCATTAGATACAAAATATTGTACGATGACGATAATATATGCTAACAAATATTGATTTTTTTTTTTTTTTTTTTGATGAAACAAGTAGTTTAAACTTAAACGTATTAATATTTTAATTATTCTTTACTCACATTTAAAGTATGTCAAATACTTTTACCATCTATTTTTAAATCTTTATTATATTAATAGTATTGGTCATTGGATCGGTACCGTAGTAATTCATGCGATGTTTGAACGATTGGTCACTCAACGTACGCCACATATTACCTAAAAACCAACGGTTTTCTTGGTCCGCCTAACAATGATATCAACATAAATGATTTATAAGGTAGATTCAGTATTGTGGGATCAAATTTGAATTATTTTTTGTGCTTTCATGTGGTTTTCCACGTACCCCAATGTGGCATTTCACGTACTACCTGTGATCAGTGGTACACGTACCATAGTTTGGGAACCTCTGATCAATATCATTTAGCTGTACTATTGCACCATGTACTTTCCAAAAAGGAGAAAATAAATCCGAGAAAACTCTTCCTGAATGTTTTTCACCGAATGATCTTATGATAGATAATGGTCGTTTTGTTTTAAAGCCTAGAGTACGTAGTACGTAGAATACACAATTAAAACACGGCACCGGTTAAATTACTATGCATACATAGAGTTTAAACTAATCTATGTATATAATAGTTAGGTGTTTGTGTATTGTGTGTGTGTGTGTGTGTGTGTGTGTGTGTGTGTGTGTGTGTGTGTGTGTGTGTGTGTGTGTGTGTGTGTGTGTGTGTGTGTGTGTGTGTGTGTGTGTGTGTGTGTGTGTGTGTGTGTGTGTTTTT
>JAIPRK010002622.1:0-15940 GCA_025469195.1 Chaitophorus viminalis | reverse complement strand
CACACTTCATTGTAAAACCAATAGATTCCATCACTCCGTTCAGAATCTAAAATGAATCTACAATCTGCATTTCCCATTGTCATGCTATAACTTGAAATCACCATCACCAATTTGTCTAATTTGGTTTTGAACATATGTTGGCAATATTTATAAATTCACTATTCAGTCTTAATTTCTTACTCTTTTAAATCATTTGAAAATAAATCGTTATTTTATGCAATTTTGTAGAAAATCAATTTAATAATATTTTTTCTGAAGTCCAGTTGAAATTTTTTTATAGCTATTCGAAGAAAATTGTAAGTAAAACCTTGTATTACAATTTTAACATATTTTATAAAGATTTGAACTTTTGGCGCTTATAAAAAAATTTATATATAACGATTTTCGATTTTTTTTAATTGTAATAAGTGCAACTTATAATAAACCTCGTATTAAAGTGTCAAGATTTTTCGTGGAGCCAAATTTTGTTTATCGATATTTAAAAAGAAAAAATACCTAGAAAAATCGAATATTTCAACAGCCTATAAATAGGTTAGGTACTTTGAAAACTTAACTATATTTAGAAAATGCAAATATAAATTTCAAGTATTTACAGGTTTTTGTTTTTGAGTTAATGCAAAATAAATAAATTATTTCGTCAAAAAGCTGTTTTGAGTAAAAATGCCTGGGGTTTTTGTAATTTTTTTAAGGTTTTTCAGATGCTTTAGAAGATATAAAAAATTTTTACTTTTGCTTTGCCAAAGTATCAACTATATTCACTTTCTTTTAAGAAAAGTTGCTATAAGGAAATCCAAGCATTTTAACAGCTCCAAAACGTGTTTCAGACACAAAAATAAAAAAAATATGCACATTATCGTAAAATCATTACATTCATCACTCGATTCAGAATCTAAAAATTAGTAATCAATAAAATTATTTGTAAAAATCATTGAATTTCGTAAATAATTTTTTTGTAATACAAAATACCATAACTAATTATTAACTTCACTAAGCATATACTGCACAATTATAAGACAAATATTATAAGACACAATTATTTTAAGACAAATATAATTTAGGAGACCAAATTTTGTACCTACATACTTAAAATAGGGCTTCCGCCTAATTATTTTGTATCTTACCAATATTATCTGCGACCAACACTATTATATTATGTATACATAGTCTTTACAATTCATGTAAATATATTAAAACCTGAAACTTAAGTAAAATCTGATTGAAGTCTCATTTTAGATTAAATATTGATAATACTAAGTATAAGTAAAATATAATAATGCTAAATAGAAAAATGAGATATTTTATATAACTTGATAATTACATGCATTAGCAAACTTTAAGACATAAATAACCAAACCACTATGATTTGATCGCATCAAATTTATTTTTTATGAAGAATAAGCATACAAAGAAAAACAATTACAATTATATCAATAAGACCATAATTAACTCTTTAATTTGTTTATATATCTTTTACCTTACAACTATATGAAAAAATAATCACAGACATTTATAATAATTGATTACATACTACATTTTAAATAATTAATAAATAAAAATTAATATATATTTTTCTATAGGTTACAAATCAGTTGTTGAATTTTACACTTAATATAATATATACAAAGGTTTATTGTTCAAAAATGACAAAATATAGAAGCAATAATCGTTTAAAAGTTGTACTTCACTAGATATGCAACAAACAGCTTATCTGTTTTCAAAGATTTGAATAACCAAAATAGATATGAATCAATAAAAAAAAGGTAGTCATAACAATGTTTTAAGGGGTAAAAAAAAATGTAGGAACCTAAAATATATACAGTTATAATTATATATATATGATTATGTTTATATTTATATATGTGTGTGTGTATGTCCAAATGAATGTATAATTAAAACAATTATATCAAATTATTATAAGTTATTTCCCAATTAAATAGAATACAGTTGGTAAATCTATTTATCAAAATTACAAATGTAATTATGAAATAAAATAACACATACATGAAATACGTACAGAATTTGTATACATAAAAATAATAACAAAACATAAATGTGCAAACAAAACATATTAAGTGGCCACAAGTTGACAGACATCCAAGTTGAAAATGGTTTTTTTTGTGTTCATAAAAATAATATGCCGCTGTTGATGTATTGTAGTAGAAAATTGTTTTCAATACCTACATCTGTGACAACACATAAAAATTCAAACTTTGGTTAAAAATTGACAATATCCTGTTTACTTACATCTCTACGTTACAAATTTTGAATCGATATAACAAACAAGAAACGGAGTGAACAAACATTAAATAATAATAATAATAATTTACACAATTTTTTAACTTAAATGTCCGTTTTACAAAAAAAAAAAAAAAAATACATTATTTATTATTTGAAAGTCTAATTATGATATTTACCTACAAATTTAAATGATTTATAAGATCTTAGAATTTTAAATTAAAAAATTAATAAAAATATTCAATCAATACCACCATTGATTTAACCAAAGCAAATATCATAATTTTATGGCATTAAATAAGAAAAACAATAATGTATATATTTTAAGAAATAACAACAAATAAATTATATTAATAGTCAACAACTTGTAAGTCACTAATATTAATATGATTTAACATTCATAAAAATGTCTATAGTCTAGTAAATAGAAAATACTGATAAAATTATTTTTGAAAAAATTGTTAAATAACAGTTATAGTTTAAAAATGTCATAATCATAACCATATCTTTTAAAATAACAAATCAAATAATAGAAATTAACTATATATTACATAGTAAAATTAATAATAATTTTAAAATACCAGTATAATTCTTTTGTAAAATGGACATAATTACATAATTTACATACAGAAATGTAATTATCAATTAAATACAGTTTGTTTTATTCTTAATAAATCATTCTATAAATACAACTTTATAAAATAATTGAATATTATTTATATAATAATATTAGTACATAAGTATAAAAACCAACTATACAAAACTAAAAATACAATAAACAATTAAGAGTAAAATTATATTACATTTTTATACTCTAAAGAATTTTTTATCAGTGTTGATACAAAATTTCTTAAAATTTTAAACCAAATTAGATATCAAAGGTAATTGTAATAATCATACATAAAATAAACTAATTATAAATGTTATTATTAAATTATTAATGTTGACCAGTTTTGATTAATGATTAACTGAATATTATTCAATTTATTAATAGATAGATGAAATAATTAAAGAATATAATTATATTAATTCATAAAGTATCTTATAATTTTAATTAACTGCACTAGAAATAACTAAATTTTTTTTTTTTTTTTTAATTTTTGATCTGTCGGTACCTTTTTACTCAGTGCTTTCACCAAGCACTAAAATAACTATCAAGTAATCAAAATAATCAATGGAGACACACTTAAGTTAGTCCTATTATTTCAAAATAATTAGTTAAATAATCAGCAACTTTCATTAATTCATAATGATTCAGGGAGTTAAAAATATAATTAAAATTTAAACAGTTTTTTTTTTTTTTTTTTGTAAACATGCTCACTTTTTAAAAACTAGTTAAAATTTAACTGATATAATACAAAGTGTCCCATTGTACATTTTGTTCTAAACAATAATGATAAATAATAAATTGTTCCACAGTTAAATAACTAAGTTATTCTATACATAATAATAGAGATAAATTATTGTATTATATTGAATGTTATCAATAATTTGAAGATTAGTGATCTAGTAAAATGGTTCTATGTCAAAAAATAAGATATTCATTATTATTATCATTATATTAAATAAATTTAATTATAATATATTATGCCATCTTAATGATATAATTTTATACTATTTAAATAACTATTGAGATTTAATTAAATTTAAATGAAATTTTTAAGTAATGAACAATACAAATATCTGATTGTTTTTAATAATAAGAATTTATTTTGGCAATTATGTAATATTTTATAATGGGTATATTTACTGTACTGTGATGAATTTTTTTAAACCTACAAAGAGAATTCTATATAATGAATCAAATTCCTCAACATATATATTATATAGAAATTGGTTATTGTAATAGGTATTCATTTATCAATTTATCAATGAAAATAAAAATGTTGATTTTATAAATAGTATTAAAAAAATATACTACTGTACATTTAATATTTTAATTGTGAAATTCTTAATTCAAAACTTTTTTCTCAACACTGAAAAAAAAATTAAACTTCATTAAATAAATTATTCACTCCGTTCCATTACATTTCTTAAACGTATTAGAATAAAATAGTTGTTATCTAATTTCTATTTAACAAGATTTTATAACAAAATATTGAAAATTATAATATTTCTATATTAATCCATTGATAATAAAATTTGAGGAATTATTTAACTTAAAAAATAATGTAGAGTATAGAAAATATTTAGAAGGACTAGGTAAATGTTAGACTAGAAATTTAATTAATTATTATACATATAATATAGAGTAAACACTAGTAGAAATAACTACTAGAATATAAAATTGTTATTATTTATAGCATTGAATATCATAACTAATTAGATATGCTTGTTTAAGATAATTACCATATAATATAATCTATGAACCTAAAGGTAAAATAAAAGAAAAATAATGTAATTTTTGTTCATTTACAAATACATTTTAAACTATGTAGAATTAGTAAATAAATTTTTTTTGAATAAAAATCCATAAAATCAAAACATTTAATTAGAAATATAATCAGTAAAAATAAATATATCCGTGTCAATGTGCATGTTTTATTAAATGTAATAAATTATATAATCTATCATTATATTATTTTTTTTAGATGTAAGAAAATTTATTACTTTTATATACATATGATGATTTTTTAAACAATGAAAATCTTAGTAAATAAAAATAAAAGTATTCAGTCTAATAAGTTATAAAGTAAATAATTTTTAGTATAACTAGTAACCATTACTTAGTATAAACTCAAATATATCACATTTAGCTTATAAGTTATAAAAATTATAGCTTAGATTTCAGATAATTTTTTTATATTTATAGAAATAACAATTACAATTAGACTATAATTAGATTATGAACTTTTTTAGTGAAAGAAACCCCTACAATAGTCAAGTACTAATTTAATTGGTTTTTCTGAAAATTGTTGAGAATATACTTTCATCAAGTACAGTAAAATATATGTACAATGGAAAATAATTTATTAATAAATAAGACTTCAAGACTGAAGTAATCAAAATGCACATAAATATTAAAAATTTAAATTCTAAAAATGGTTTTATAAAAATATGGAGATCAAGTTGGTCAATGCAGAATTTTAACACTCTAATAATACTTTTAGTCAATATTTTTTGTATAAAAATTAAATATTTAGACTTGAAAAGTAAATAAAAATTTATTTCAGATTTATCAATAATTTTATAAAAAATTTTATTAATAAATATTTTTTTTATGATTTAATAAGTTTAAATTCATTTATCGTTAAAAAGAAAAATATTTTTAAGATTTATTACTAAATAAATGTTGGGTGCTACTAATAATCAAGTCAAAATCACCAAATAAATGTATAATTTTTAGGCTTGTCACGAATTATAATATATATATATATATATATATATATATTGAAGAATAAAATAAAACATATATCCATGGTTTATTAATACGAGCAAAATAAATAAGTAATATGTAACAATATCAAAAAAATATTTTGTAGTTCAATTAGTTTCGAATTAAAAACTAAACTAAAATAAAATTGAACTTTGAAAGAAGAATATTGTATTAATTAGGAACAATATGGTAGGCATATAAATTGACCAATAGGACAAAATTGAATGTGATTAGGACATCAAATACCTGATCGAAATCTGTAACATTTATGTTACGCTTTTTGACTTTCTTAAATCCTTTTTGAATTGTGTTACCACTATTAACACCTGTTCTCAAATGTACTGGAACTTTTTTCAATTTGGCCTTTTGTCTTTTGGCATTTGCATAAGATTCTCCTTCATTGTCATATTCTTCTTGACCTAAATAAACAAATATAAGTAAAATGAAAAAATAAGTATATTAAAAACTAATTTCTCGAAAACTGTTTTAAAATTAATATAAAAATAATTAAGCCTACACAAAGTTTTTATCTATTCGATAAAAAGATTTAAAAAACTAAGAATTTAAAACTGCAAGATTATTTATAAAGAATAAACAAAATAGTTTTTCTAAGTTCGCAAATTGATTAAAAAAAATTAAAAATATATTTACCTTCTGGAAGTAAAATACTGAAGTCACTTCTAGTCTTAGAATCTTTATTCATCACAATAACTCTTCGGCCAGCTAAATTTCCTAAATAATTTCATCGTTTTATTAAATAAAATGCATTTAAAATTACAAGCATGCAACTATATACATAAGAAATTGACGTTAATAAAAAATGTACTATAATGTTTCTTTAAAATAAAATCAATCGGCATAGAGTATATATAAAATATAATTTGCACGCAATTTAATATATTTTATGTACCTATTGTATTGTCTAAATTATATATATATATGTGTATGTGTGTATGTAAATAATATAAATCAATAAAAACTTTAAATGTATATATATATATATATATTACCTTCGGTTTTAATACTTAATTCTGGAATTTTAGAATGTTTTTTTCTTTTTACTTCATTTGAACTGCTGAAAAATATAAATTATATTAAACTTTTCATTTTAAATTCTTATGAATAAACTAAATTAACTGTAGTTTTAAAAATGTAATTCAATAACATAAGTATTTAATTTAATATCCTATTTCTAAATATATAGATTAATCCCTACGATAATGTTATATTTGTTCCTCAAATCAACAAGCAAATAGACTTTAAAAGGACAAATTGTTAAACTTTTTATTATTTTTTTAAATAATACTATTTATAGAAAGAGGATGTAACTAAAACATTTTTTATTACAAATAGGATTACAATTATATTGAACTAAAGCCTAACCAAAACAAGTTTCAGAATCAGTTTTATACTTGGAATTTCAATGAAGAAAAGTATACAAAATTCTTAAGCAAGTTTAGTTGTACATCAATAATTAATTACATTTTAATTATACACTACTCTGTATAATGTAGTAAGCATAAATGTTACAATGTAAATTAATTATAATAATAGTGTATATTAGACCATATGTGATACTTTTATGTTACCAGAAGAACTTGTACAATATACAGGAGAAAGCATGTAGTTAAATATAATATGAGTTGTATAAAATTGTTTACAAGTATTTATATCACTTTTAATAGTTTTTAATTAATGATGAACTTACATTCATATAAATAGAAAATTTTAAAAATTTAACAAATACATTTTTCAATATATTAGTTGCCCTAAATGATCTTACAAAAATGTATTAAATATTAAAATAAAAATATTCATGATTAAAAATATAATACACTTAAGAATACAAAATATATGATTTATAATTCATTATTATGATAACTTAGTATGTAATTACCTTGAGCCTACAACACCTCTAATTGCAGACTGTAATAACCGGGCAGGATAAAATGATTCTGGTTTCTTCTTAACTTCAACTTGAATCTAATATTTGAATGATAATAATTAATTCTATGCATAATAAACTTACAAAATAAAATTAAGTTTTACCATATTTAAGCGAAGGGCTCTTCTTCGTTTCAACTCTGTTCTAAGATCAACAAAATCATTATGTTGTAGAGTTTCCTTTTTAACATCTATTTGTTGTACATCTTGAATTCCATCCTCTTCTTCTTCATTTTCAATATATTCCTCATCACTATTACTAGATTTTTGTTCGTCCTCTTTTTCACTTCCGTCCTCCTCGTTTTCTACAGATACCTCTTCTTCAGATAATTCAGATTCTTCCTCAGATGCACTAGACACTTCTAAAGTTTCAGAATCCAATTCCATTGTTTTCATGATATTTGCTTTATCTTTTCTTTCTTGGTGATAATCGATTTTATCCTCTAAAAAAAAAAAAAAAAATTATAAATAATCTAAAGGATAAACTAATATTCATGAATACATGTAGAGTGTACAAACCTTGATCTATGACCAATTCATTAGTATCCTCATGTCCAAACACAATTCTTGGTCTTTTTTTGTCTTTTATTTTCTCCGGAGAATTATTTAACTTTACAGTTCTTTGTAATCTGACTGCTTCCAAATCCTTTTTCATTTCTATGTCAATATTTTTAGAAGAAAAGGATTTTAATTTTTTTTTTGATATTGTTGTGAACTTCATAGGCTTTGATTTAACCTCAGGTTCATCCTTTTTAGTTTGAATTTCTTTATTTTCAGTCTGAATAGCTACTTGAACTGAATTAGTTTTCTTTAAAATAATTTTTTTGCTAGAGGGCTCAATTGGCTTGTTAGATTCAAATTTTCTTTTTCTAGCTTCTAAAACTGGGTCTACTGACCTTGAATCTACATGTTTATCCACAGGTCTGATGATTTTATCTCTTTTCTTTAAGTATTCATCATCAAAGATTTTATTATCTTTACGCCGAACATTTGGCGAGACAGGTCTTGCTCTAATAACTTTTTTTAATGGACTAGGTGATCTTCTTCTAGTAGCATTTCTGACTTTAGGTGATCTTGATTTAGATTTAATTTTAAGAGGAGACCTACTCCTTCTCCTTAAAGGAGATAGCCGTCTTCTACTTGGCGATATATCTCGTGATAGAGATCTGCGTCGTCTCCTTGGAGATGGAGATCTATAGGGATATCTTGACTTTAAAGGAGAGTATCTCCGTGGAGAAAGATTTTTTTCTCTTAGTGGTGATAACCTTCTAGGTGACCTTCTAGGTGATAAAGATCTACGATAGGGCCTTGAACGAATAGGTGAATATCTATATCTATCTGGAGTAGGAGATCTTCTTCGTGGAGATCTTGATATTGATCTCTTTCGAAGTTTACTGTAAGGAGATATTGACCTCTTTCTATTATGTGGTGATGGGGATCTTAAAGAAGGAACATGAGACTTCAATAAATTGCATTGAGATGGAGAGTTTCTTATTTCTTCTAAAGTTTTAATAGATTCTAATTCTTCTTCAGGTGGATTAATTAAAGGTTTTAAATTTTCAATAATCTTTGGTTGATTTGTTAAATTTGGTTCATCAACTTTAGCAACTAATTTATTTTTAATTTTTGATTCAACACTTTTTTCTTTTTTATTTTTATTGTTTTGTTTTAAACTTTTCTTTACTTTTTTTGATGTTTTAATTGTTTGATGGTCTTCACCATTAATTTCAGCTTCCATAATGTCCATTAATTTATCAAGATCGTCGAGATCTTCATCTTTTTCCCCTAGTAACAAAACATCACCATCATCTGATTCTTCTTGTCCATCTCTTTCTGTTTCACTATCTTCACTTTCTTCAGAACCAGAATCATTATCTAATCTGCTGAATTTGGTAGAAACTGAAAATATAAATAATAACAATAAGAAATAATTATTTATTATATTTATGTATAGTAAAACCTATTTATGTCATAAGTATTTTTGAAATAGAATAGGAGAAACTCCCAGGATGAAGTTAATGTAAATCATTGATCTTGCAAAAACGATTTGGAAGAAAGAAGTCGGGTGGATCAGTTTATACATTTTATTAAGATAATTGATATAATAGTAAAACCAATTTATTTAATGAGTTCTGTGAAATTTTAATGATGTAACTTTTGGCAAAAAAAAAAAAAATTAATTTTTAAATTAGTAAATATTTCAAGTCACTACAATTGAAATTTATAGAATAACTAAAACTGTAAAATCAACATTCACTGAAATACTCAACTTTATCATCATTTAATATTCTGATGCAGGAAAACTTTCTGACAGGTAAAAAATATTTAATTGATTACAAAATAAGTAATATAAAAATGTTTTCAATACTCATAAACAAAATAATAAAATGTTTAACACTGTAAATGATAATAATATATACTTTGTACGCAAATCTAATTAAATTACCTTCATCATTCAAATTTTGAACATCAGTTGTCTTTGTGCCATCAGTAGGCAATACTTGAGAATGGGCAGGTTTGGGTAAATTCTTTGATGCCAAATCATTGGTTAGGGAATCACCTTCACTATCAGTTGGTATAATAGCAATTAAATTATTATTTGCATGAGAAGATCTTCGAAAAGTAATCTGTAAAAAAAATAGTAATTATTATAAATAAAAAATATACCTGAAATAAAAATAGTAATAACTTACACTTGGATATGTGCGTTTATTAAATGATCTGTTTGCTATAGGAAACCGTCCTCTATTTCTTGAAGGGTTATTAAAGGAATTGCCAGTTGCAAATTTATTCTGACAAAATTCTCCAGATGTACTGCTTATTGTATTTATTGGCACATTAGATTTCTTTTTGAATGTTAAAAGAGCAGCTAAGCGTAATTTTTCAACATCATCTTCATCAATACTCTGAATAATACATTTTATAGAAATTATTATATAATATAAAGCTAAATAACTGAACTAAAATATAAAAATATAGATATCAAATCAATATAAAATAAAATTGTTTAACCACAAACAACAACCATTTGAGCCAAGTTCATGTAAAAGGAAAATGTTGTAAATTGCACTTTTAAATCAGATATGCTATAATAGACCTTTTCTAGAATTTTCAACCTTTTTGGGTCCACGGCGCCTTCTGATTTTGAAATCAAATATACGGCTCCCATATGAATAATGATAATATAAATTAAAATAAACGATATTTACATCATAATCTTTGAAGCCCACTACTATCTATATGTAAATGACATTCACATACGTTAGTTATTAATTTATTACAAAAAGAATTCAAAAATAATTTCTTATAAAGAAAAAAACTTTATTAACCCTAAATAATCACAATTTAAATAATTTAATGATATTTTTGAATTTTGTCCTCCACAAGATAGTCAATATTTGGATTAAAACTGGACAGTTTTAGCCTCAAATCACTCAATATAATTCTATTTATTTAAAAAAAATAATTATTCAATAGTGTGATTTAGAAGTATAGACGTTAGGCATGATGGTTCAAGGCCCTAGCTCTACGAAGTCCGCAGCTTATGGGTTAAAAAGGCTGATATACTCTATCTTATGAGAGAACAAGCCATTTTTGTGCATACACACTAAGCGTCAACAACAATCAAACCATACACGACCAGTTACCAATGACAGCAGTCCACATTGATTTTACCTAGACGAGTATCAGGTGTTATCACTCAGTATGGGAGGGAACTGGTGAGTAAAGTTGCGGCATGGGGATGCATGGCGGTGGTGACCAATATTGGTTGGCTTGAGTCCTATTTTCTCCAGGAATAGAGCATAGATATGGATCAGACTACACCTTGAAATACTGAGAGGATCAATCAAAATTATTGAGATTAATATCTATAACAGTCTGTTTCTAAGTGACAATTTCATCTGTCGGTGATCTACATCAAATCAAAGAATTGCTAAAATTCTAAAATCCTCTAAACTAGATTTTCAAAATCATTTTAAATACAGCAACAAAAAGCAAAATTGAGTTGTATATAAATGTTATGCTTGTCACTTCCCAGTGCAAACAAAATATATTATAGATTATAGAGACCGATAACAACATGAAACAAATGCAACAGAAATAGTACAATATTCCAGCTGCAAAATGAGCCTTCTTATCAAAAAAAGTAAAACCAAATACTTGGTTATCACTGAATGTTATGAATGAAACAACTCTTACTCTGTAGAAAAAATTGGCTAGTTTAATATTTAGAAACTGTAAAACTATAACATTGAAATAAAAGAAATAATAAATTATGACAAAGAATATGTTGTAATGTAATTTGCCATGAACAAAATGCTGTCAAAAGCTCAAAAAGAAAAACTATATATTCAAATTATAGAAGTCATAAAACTTAATGTATATAATGTACATAATGTTATGATAAATTGTAGGCATCATGATTTCTCTAATAATAATTAAGAAAGGGGAAGACTTTTAGGTAAGATAAATACAGTGGTAGATGAATGTATTGCTGTAGTGGTCTTCTAAATTTAAAACAAATGTACCGATGATTATTACAGCATTACTCATAAAAAAACAATTTTATAGCTTAAATAAAGTATAAATTATATGCTTGATTAACTAAAATTTATAATTATACGTTAGTATTTAGCTTATGATAATAATATTAAAAATACAAAAAATAATCAAAAAATTGATCCATCAATAGTAGATAATGATAACTATTGTATTAAAATTATAACATTGATTATTCAATTATTTATGTCAATATACTAATGAGTTTAAGCATTTAAAAACCAGTATATCTGATTGAAATAGGACAACCTAGACAAAGATGGGCAGATAGAATAAAGAAAGATTTAATAATAAGTTGGGAGTAAGGACTACAAAAAAAACCACTTAATTCAAGGAATAATAGAGACATTACATTGTTGCAATAATGAACCTGAAAGCCTAGTGAAAACCAGATAACTAATTCAATACTTCAAGAACAAAATTATAATTTTCATTATAGAATTCTTTTTTTGTAATCATAAATATTATTATCTGTACAATATTACGTTAATACTTACATGGTAATCCATTTTGCTAAAATCGATCCACTTAAATCAAAAGTAGAAAATACAATTAGGGTGTATGAATATGAGAAATGAATAGTTAAAACATATCTAGAAAATTAACCAAGTCTTGAAATCAGAAAAAGAATAGATATATAAGAGCACGATATAGCGAAATGCTAGAACAATATTTAGTTTTTATTACAAATTTACAAATCAGTATGTTTCTCAAAATCCCCTGCTAAGCAAACGTGCAATGGCCAATGAACAAATTACATAAAAACAAAACAATAACAAAACAGATGATCCAAAGAAATAAGAAAACATCCAGTGTAACCAACTATGTCACTTATATCTTTACCATCACACAAAATACGGGTTTGAATTTTAACAGTTGGTACCTCTTAGTTTTTTTCCTTATCACTGTTATCGTTACCGCTCAGGGAGAACTCGAGAACTAGATTCTAATCTATAAGAACTGGTATTTAACACAGATAATTTAATATATTTTATATATAATTTATTATAAAATATAGGTATCTGTGTATACTGTATTTAATAATTTAATATTTACCAGGTGCTAAACTGCTGACCCTGACACCGAGCATTGTGCAGTTACTCTAGTAGTGTAGTCTATAAAGCTTTTGGAGTTGTATGAAATAATTTTTTGTCCTTATGACTTATGAGTTTATAATGTCTATGACGTTTATGATCAACAGACAACAGTGGAACTGTGTATTATGTAACATACTAATACACTTTGTTAAATGGACATTAGTACATTATTCGGTGGTTGAATGCAGAATGAGTTTTGTGATAATGATATAGAAGATGACTTTGGGTATTCTACCTACTCACCGAAATATAATGTACAATTTATACATATATATTGTTTTGAGAATGGATCTATATACCTACTTTATGAAAAATATTGATATAAATATTTCTATCTTTATATATAGATAACACTGAGTTTTACGACATATTTTTTTGAATAATGACAAATATTTTAAATCGTTAAGAGGATAATGATTTAAAACAATATTTTAAATCGTAAGAAAAAGATATGAGTAAACACTAAACTTTGTAGGAAATAGTTTTGACCATGGTAGATATTATATATCCACCGATCACCGACCACCATACGTCCATACACCTTAGTTTTGACCTAAAATGATGGCCAAACGATTTTTAGTAGGTATATCGTTTATTTTGGTTGCGTAAACATATTTTGTGAAATGAAATTATGAACTGATTGTCGCTTTGGTGATTTACTCATAAAATGTTAACAATATAAATTATAATATTATGAACTATATATAGACCACGGAATCTACTCTGTGTATGAACTATGACTTATGAAATGTTATGTTATGTTGTTTAAGACATATAAAAATTTTTGCCTATTATTAATTAAATAATTAAACTAAAAATTAATGTAATCTTTAACTGTTTTAAGTACCTAAAGGTGGGAGGGGTTTCAGCCCCACTTGTATCTACCACTTTATTATATTACTTTGAAAATTGATGTATGGTATTTGAGGTGTTAGGGCGTCTGGGCGTAGTCCCACGGGTCTATGAGCTAATTTTGTCACCCTCAAATATTTGGGTTCTAGTTGTGACTTGTAACTATGTATCAGGGGAGTCTCGCCCTTCTTTTGACTATTTCTAGTTTGTACTAGCTAAGAACATAAATTTAACATAATTTGCGTAGAAATATATAATGTTTTCATACCTAACTTTATTTTATAGATTATATAGATTTTATTAATATTATACACGTCACACGACAAAATTAATTTATTTTGTCATTATAAATTATAATTTATAATAATATAATATAATAATAAAAAGCTTTTGTATTTTAAAATGTATATTATATTATTGAATATAATAGCCTTAAAGTCGATTGGAAATAACTATAATTATAGTATATACTTACATTATTTTTTACAATAGTTAGGTGAGGCCTAGCCTCACTTGCCTCCCCTGACGAGCCGCCACTGCCGTGCGGCGAATACCAAAACTTAGAATTGTAGATACGACTATTGCGACCGGCTTATAATCGTCGGTCGCAGACTCGCGGTAACAGATTTAAAATGGCCAATGAATTAAGATAATCAGTAAATTGTATACTTCAGTCGCGGTCGTTGACGAAGAGAAACAAGTAAACCACCCTAGCAACTTTAACAACTTGCGACTGCAACGAAAAATGGCTTTTGTCGCGGTAGCTACCGCTTTGAAGAAAACACCTTATTTATTTGTGACCACGACCGCGACTTTTACTCAGAATTCCATACACCCTACACTATTATTTCATCACCTTTAAACATCAATTAATAATACAAATATGTTTACTTATATAACATTAGAGTAACCAACAATAAAAAAGCATTATTATACTTAGTCAACTTAAGTAATATTTTAATATACCTATTAAATTAATTGTATTTTTTGATCATTAGCACTTGGAAATGCGTTTAAAATATATTAGTTATTCTCTCTTGATATTTATGATAAATTTATTATCATACTTAATTTACTTCAAAACATTTTGACATGATTACATTAGTATTTTCAAATGACAAAATAGTACTATTTAAAAAATATTATCTAAAATGCTGCTGATATATACTTAATACCTAGTACTGACTATAGTCAAGTATATATACTATATACTCAGATACTCATATAGTTTTTATAATTAAAATATGAACAAATTAATATGCAATGCAATGCTTTCAATTTTCAATAACCGCCAAAAATAGCTTATCCTATAAGTTTAACCTTAAACGTATTAATTCAACTTCAATAGGTTATAATTAAAATAAATGTAAATATTGTTGAATGTACACAATAGCTTAATACCAACCCATTTCGATTTCTGGTCTATTCACAATATCGATCGGTGGAGTTAGCCTATTATGAATTTGCAAACTGAAGTGATTTGTTTTTTTCAAGGCAAGGTCAATATTATAATTATATCACTATATCAGATTCTTCATGACAACATATAATTTTTTTCTGTTTTAGATTCTGAACGGAGTGATGGAATCTATTGTTTTACAATGATGTGTTTTTTTTTGTGTCTGAGGACACGATTTTTGGTAGTAAAAATACTTCGATTTTCTTAAACAGCAACTTTTCTGAAAGGAAAGTGAATGTAGATGGTACTTGGGCAAGTCAAAAATGCAACTTTTTCAATACTTTTTTAAAAATTAAAAATAACGATAAAAAAATTACGAAAAAACGTGAAATTTTACGCAAAATCACGTTTTTACAAAATACATTTTTAGATTCTGAACGGAGTGATGGAATCTATTGGTTTTACAATGAAGTGTGT
>JAIPRK010002621.1:0-15942 GCA_025469195.1 Chaitophorus viminalis | reverse complement strand
TCATCAAAATCCATAGGCACAATTTTTTTTTTATAAGCGTTTGAACAGCGAATATTGACATAAAATTACATGTAAAATATAATAAAATATATAAAATTCTAGACTGAGAAATCATATCGTTTTTTTTAAAAATGCTCTAACTCAAAAACGAAAAACCGCAACAACTTGAAATTTTCACCAAACCTTTATATTGGTGTTTTCTGTACATGGTTAAGTTTTCAAAGTATTTTGAGATATTTTGACTTATTTATTGACAATTTAAATTTTCGATTTTTGTAATTTTTTTTTTTTAAACACCTATAAAATTTAATTGGCTGGCCAAAAACTCTCAAAAATTTAGTAAAATGTTTATAATAAGTTTAACTTATCTTCAATAGAAAATAACGGTGATCGTTTTACTCAAATTTTTTTTATAAGCCCATAAAGTTCAAATTTGTATAAAATATGTTAAAATCGCGATAATTTACAAGTTATTTTGTAGTTGAAAATTCATAAAATTTTTTCTTTTTATACTTAAGATTCAAAATTTTAACACTAGGTTGTCCATAAGCTTACCTTCAAAAATATATAAAAAAAATTTCTACCGGACCAAAAGGAAAAAACTTTATGACTGTTTTAAATTTAAATTTTTACGAAATTGCATTATAATTCAATTTAAATATAAAATACTATATTATTATATAAACATTTTAGACAAACATATTAACTCCGTTCAGAATCGTTTATCGTATACAATGATATCTATCATTGCATTCAAATTTAACAAATCCATTGTAATAATGACCTATCCTATAAACGAGGTACACTCCTACCCCAACTGTACAGCAAAGCGAGGCCCATCCGTTCTTTTTACTTTTAATTATTTTTGTTTTAGTTATTCGGTAGTGTAGTACGGTAAACACTAATAGAGTAACAATTATCAACTTTAAATTTAATGAAAAATGTCTTAAAAGGTACACTTTAAACCTTATAGGTTTTAAGCCTTTGAATAATAAAAAAAACATGTTTTTCAAATTATTGTACAAATCACACTGAACGAAAAATATCATTTGATTGAAAATAATTTGTGAACTCTTTTTAAACGTATATTTCTACACATTCGTAAAAAAGCTCCCAATCTTTAAAATATGTATACATGGGGGCCCGGAGCTTAAGAACTAAAAACGTAAGAAATATGCATACATTATGTATTATAGTTATCATTATAATAAGCACTAAAAAGAGCAAAATACGTAAAGTATGCTGAAACACAAAATATATTAATGTAAAAGTAATTTAAGTATAAATAAATTTATAAAATGTATTAAATAAAAATGGGTTGAACATTTGAAATAGTTATAATTTTATAATGCATTAGCCCATTGTATTGCGTATTTTCTTTTGAATATCCACTCATCTAAACAAAAAAAACCAAGAACGTAAAAATCAATTAAAAAATTAGAACATTTTTAAATAGAATGGACTATAGTTATTATTTTCAATGTTATATACCATTGTTTAATCAATCCGACATTACCATCCCAAATGTAAATGTTAACATTTCAGAAATAAATCAAATCGATAATATGGGAAATATTTTTTCATAAAATTGAAAAGGATTACCATGATGTTTAGTACAACTTACTGTTTTTCTCACGATTCAATCTTTAATACCGTAAAAAATTTCTAATGCATTCTTCAACTGACTTTTTCCCAGATCACGATAAAAAAGGAAAAACTATTATTTTCATCAAAAATCAATGTGTAACAATTTTTTACATAAACAACACGTGTGAAATATTTTTGGATTGGCTGTAAAAATATTATAATGGATAATCATAAATTGTCCCTGAATATATTTTTACAGTTTTAACACAGTGCCGATCAATATACAACTTTACATGCACCTAGTATGGATATTATTGCAGGATGTTGTGTACCAGGCGCGTTACCGTATTTTCATTGACATTTCATCACCAAATAATTTTTTTTTTGTGTATTTATGCACCTATTTAAGACCTAAATAATAATAGTAGTAATAATAGTTAATAATCATAATATTTAATTAAATTGTTTTATTAAACAAAATGTTAACAATAATATACAGTGTACTTTTAACACAGCCTCATGGAATTTATTCTAATTCAGCAGAATAACTCTCTAATCTATTGCGAGAAAATCTGTTAATAAGTTCCAAGTCATTGAATACAATATGTTTCTAATTAATAAACTAAGAAATAGGACCTTTTTATTCTTTGACTTATTATTTATTTACTTATTTCTTTTTATTTTATTAAAACTTCTCGATTCATTTGCTCAAACATTTTTGATTTTTCAAGGTACATAAACTACATAATTAATATAATTATTATACACTGAAAATAGATAATACAATATTTAAAGCTTACAAAAAATAATAACAAATTATCTAATGATCTAACTTATGAACTTATGATTTCAGTATTCGATATTATTTATTCAACAAATATTGATTTAAAATCAACTTTAATAATGAATGTTCACAATTAAAATATTATTTTATCGCATGATCAGTGGGCAGTTTGTATCATATTATCCAAGTTTATTTTTAGATTTAAATTTCTCTTTTTTTAAAAAGCATAAAATAATTTTAAATTTCATTTAAAGTATTAAAAAAATTAAATTATCTAAAAACATTACACGCTGTACAAAATTAAAATTAATATCATCGTTTTAACTTAAACAACTACAAACATGAGGTAAAACTAATATTATAATAATTTTTAAATATATCTCTTTCGGTTATTTTATTTGCATCATAATAGTTGAGATTAAATATTAAAATAATAAAGTGCTCAGCGTTCTATTTGATCAACGTTACCCGATAAGCAAACAATCAATACACAAACAATTAAAGCGTTCTAAACAGTAGACATATTATTAAAGATTACGACTAAATATCCTCGATACGTTACTAATAAATTATTTCACCACTACTTTAAAATTATAATGTAGACGTTTATTGTCTCCTGCGAAAGATTCCACTTCAAACAAACAGCGAGCGCCTCGTCAACCAGCATTACCAAACAAATATTGGTGGGAAATCCAATAAAACGTTTCAAACAACCCTGGAGTAGAGATTTGCAGAACATGTAATTATTCAAATGTAAATATAAAACGAATCGTGTATTGATACACAATACACAGATGTTTATGTAATTTTCTCGAAAACTTGATCAAAGTCATAGTATACCTACTCAACACGATTATAAATCATTTTCAAATGGATAAAAATTATAAATATTATATCGATAAAGTTTATTTCCTAATATTAAAAAAAGTTATGTGGAGATACTATTAATCAATTGTAAGCGTTTTCTTTTTTAAAACTTTGAGCAAAATAAAATGAAAATACAACTAATGAATTCAACGAGTGCTTTAATATATACAGACCCTGCGACTAATAATGGTTCTACGTATGGAGTTGTACACCTCGTGTTACTGAAACTGAACTTTATTATTATAATAAATACCAGCTAAATATTTTTAATAATGTAATTAAAGGATAAAATGTAAGTAGTGAGACAATCCCATCGATCGGTTTAATCGTTTACGTAGCAAGTATATTAGATATTGACACATTTTTTTTGCGCCTAAAGTTGAGTGAGCATTGACCCATAAAGAAATAATTACTTCACCATCCCTCCAACCAGTTCAACCAGCTGCAGAATCATTTTTCGGAACAGTTCTTTGCACCGGATGCTCGCAAAATCCTCTCGAGGCTAATAACATAATTAACATATCATGTAGTTTTGTTTAGAGCATCGGAGCTTCCGAAGTTTATCCAACCAACGTGAATCAGTAAAAATGGCTTTCAAAGGAGATTAAGCCACAAAGTTCATTCCCTTTATGCACGCATGCTACTTATCATGCCCAAGACGTTAAACCGTAAATACAGGTACCTATAATCGTTACTAATAATTACTGCAGTCTATTTCACAGTGGATAGATGAATAATAATAGGTGCTCATAAGTTTTATATAAACTATGCACCAGTGTTTATGGCAGTAAAGTTTATATAACTATTAACTAGTGCTAGCCATCTGTCCGGAACATGGAGCAGTTTAATAATGTAATATAAGAGCATAAATTAATTTAATTTCAATATATTCTAATCAACAAGAATAGTTGCGTAACATAATATTATTCTTTATGTGGACGATTTTTAATTTTGTTTTACTATAGAGTGTAAACGAGTGTTCCAACAATTTATAAACTTTTTTTTCACGTTTTTAATTAAGTACTACTCTACATTTTTTTAACACTGTATTTATAGCTGAAACTTTAAAAATGTTAACATGGTTATATGGAAGTTATAACCGTATTTATGTCTTTCATACTATTTTTTGAGAGAAAAAATTAAATTATTATGTTAGGAGAATTGATTTAGATTTTAATTTTTTTTTTTTTTTTTAAACAAAGCGAGACTCTTAGTCGGGTAAGACTTCATGGTCGGGCGAGATACAGATGAAAAATATTTCTGTATGTGTATTTTATGTACACTTGAAACAAATGTACTTATGTCCATCGCTCTCAAAAAACGATTAGGTGTGAAAGAGCAGGTGGATCAGTTTATATTTAAAAAGATTAATGAGAAATGGTATTAGAACCAAATTTCTTAGTAGAGTAGGTTTAACTTTTGATCGATGATTTCAAAATGATCGTTTTATGTAACACACAACAGCACAAATTTCATTAAAATATTTCCAAAATTATGAAATGTCTATAAAATTGCTTATATAAGTAGGTACTCAGTAAATGTTACGAGACACTACAAGAACCAAAATACAATCAAATAACTAATATCGTAGTTTAATTTTTGAAAATTGTACACTATTTTTCTCAATGAATCAGAACAATGTCTTATTTAACATAAAATTTAAAAAAGTCAAAATAAAACAACTATGAAGTATAATTTTTTTAATGTTGAATATTTTCTGTAAATATTTCAATAAGTATCTGTCCATTTATATAATTACAAATGTTTAAAAATGTTTGAAAAATATAGAACTGAAAATCTGTTACATAATTTATTTTTATCACAACATTTATTATACAATTATGAACTACAAGAACAGATATTTTGTCTTAGCAGTGTCATATTATTAAACTTAAATTAAGTATTATTAAAATTATTTTTAATAAAATATGAATATTCAAAAATTTTTTTCAACAATTAAATAACCTTAATATTGTATTTTTATATACACGGATACCGTATTGAAAAATATTGTTTGTCTGTGAAAAAAAGAGTAATATGTCATTTGAAAAAATACACAATGAAAATATATACTGCGATATTTTACACCATCATTTTATAGAAATACTACTACTATATTTTAATTTGTAGAGCGAATAATACCTCTTGTACATTTTTAATGGGACCAAAGACCACTTTGAACTAAGACCCAAATGGGAAATGTAAATTTCCATCCGTAAAATATACCTAAGTACCAATAAAATACCATACTATTGTCAGTTTAATTACATATTATAATGTATAAATATCAAATGTTAACGACAAAGGGCAGGATATTATATTGACTTTACGTTTGCTATAAAACTTAAAACTGTATAACTTTGTTACCATAAATAAAGAACATGAAAGTAAATGGATATGATTTCACAAAATCGTTTTTGTCTTAAAAGATTTTAATTTCTAAGTATTAACAAATTTAAATCTAAATTGAAAATTAATCATATTGCTTATTTAGAAAATTAACAAAGCGCTCATTATAAATGCAAAGTCAGCAGATCAATATAATGATTTTTTTTTTTCATTGAAAGCAATTTGATTTTAATTATTTTAATGAGATTTTGCCTTTTCCAAGTAGTATTACAATGCAGTAGATATATATTTACAAGTTAATCTGTTTCTTTGTCAAAAAATGCCTTAGTTCACAATGCTATTTTAATTTCAATAAATTATTTCTGATACTTAATCTCAACGATAGTGTATTTATTTTTTAATTTTAATGTAAACTGGTTAAACAGAAACCTTTTAGTAAAGTATAAGGTACTGTAAAAGTATAGTAATATAACAGTAACACGAAAATATTAAAGGAAAACAATAAAGAAAATAAGAATACGACGTAATACTGATAGTAGTTGAGGCAACAATGACAATAAATAATAAATTACCAATAATAATATACTTATTTTGTTATAATAATTAATAATAATTAATAACAAATTTTATTTATTTATTTAATTATACTTCCAACGCATCACTCGTTAGTAATCCGTATTATACCAAAACAATGGAATTGTCTAAAGTACGCAAATACTTTGTATTATTTAATAGTTCTCCCATACATTGAACTTTCAACGTAAGCTTAGACGGTCTCAAACTTTAAAATGATATAGTATCTATTAAAATAAAAAGTGTTCGTTCTATCAAAGGCGTGCTTAGACAGTTTTTAAGGGAGAAGAGGAAAACCTATTTTAACTTTATAATTACTAATATAACACAAATAATGAATAAGCAAGTACAATTAATTAAATAATAAAATCGTTTTTACGTTCATTTTTTGTAAATTTATCAGTTACATTATTTATATTGATTTAAATATTTCTGTGAAACTGCATGTCTGCATCAATCTTGTTCATCACTTTACTCAATTTGACTCCTTAACCAAGTTTTTAATCTAAAAAGTATAGAGTAAAAAGCAAGTAATTAGGTGAAAGTTAAACTAATAACTATCACTATTTAAATATCATATAAATATAACAAATGTACTTTTGAAAATTTAAATAATCGTGAAAAGTAAAGATTTTTCTACTTCCAGATTTATGCTAATATGGCAAAGGTATATTTATGTTTATAAAACACTTTATTAATAAGATGTTACTTATTTAAAGGAATAATAACGCTTAATACACACATTATAGGTACTTAGATCAGAAAACAATAGAAAAATAATACTGCTATAACTTATAAGGTAAAATGTAAAAATGGCAACTAATTAATAAACAACCCGTGAAGTATTGAAAAGTTTCTTTCTGTAAGTAACGCTTACAGAACGTGTTCCTTGTATTGATAAACGCTCTTTTTTATCATTGATCATTAATTTGTTATTTTTTGAAAATTGCTTTGGGAGGGCGACTGCCTTTTTTTAACCTCCACCCCCTCTTGAAAACACCACTGCGTGCTACTGCACGTGCATGAAACTGTATGCAATTATTCTTCACATGAATGTTCTACTGATAAATTAACAGAGTAGTCAGCACTAATACGGATATACGGTGCACGCATACAGTAAAATACTAAAAGTGATATCAAAATGTAGGGATTTGGAACAATTGTGTAGCTAACATTTAAATCAAATATACATAAAATTTATATTAAATAAGTTTATTCGAAACTGAATCATGTATATATTATGTATATATATTCGTATGATTTGGGCTGTGGCTGAGAATATATTATAATATATTATAAAAAAAAATAATAGTCTATACCCTGCAACTTGCAAGTCATACGAAACTATTATATCGTTTAGTTTGACAGAATATACGTCATAGAAGTCGAGTAAACCGATTGTCGGTTTCCACATGTGGTCAGAACCATTGTGCATTTCGCAATATATTATAATACAGTGGTCAGAACTCTATGTCACTGCAACTTTATTTTACGGACAGTTAAAACACATAACGCATATATCGAGAAAATTAACAAAATAATTTTTTTAATCCGGATTACGGTTGTAAGGCAAATTCATTTATGACTATTTTCCCGGGGAAAGGCTACTACGAATACTTCTATTGAATGCGAAATAAGTTTCTCATGTACTAACAACATCGTATATATTACAATATACAGTGTACACTTTCGAATAACACAACTTTTTAGCATATACTCCGAACTAAAATGTGTATACTTGTAATGTAGTTTTAAAAGCACCTGTAAATAATATGGAAATATACGCTCGACGAAAACTCTAACACGAGTCTCGAAAATTTCTTTCCTGCCCAACACTGCGCGTGATGCACTAAAACATGGATTCGGGGTTTTGAAATGTTTATAATAACTTTACAGTGGTTTCGAAGAGAATTTTAATGGTAATTATTCGGCGGCTGGCGTGCATACGCGTCTTGTTCCCAAACAAAATAATTACTTACTGCAATATTTACGGAATACTTGAAGCTTAAAGTGGCGACTAATGAACACTTTATATATATATATATATACTGGATCAGGATGTTTCTAAATGATTCGACGAATATGATATATTTTATTCTGTTCATTATTTCGCACTTTTTTTTCAATAAATTAAATTGTACTGCGGTACATAAAAAATTTATAAAACAATTGTATTTATTTACAAACCCAAATTTTCATGTTTCAAATTCAAATCTTATTCTACAGTAAAAAAAAATTTAAAATAACTATGTAACGCGTATTTTTAAAAAAAATATTGGTGCTTACAACTCTCATAACGGTTTATTTGTTAATTTTCTACGATTTCCTTAAGTTTACAAAAAATTTTATTATAATATTATTTGGCACATAATTTTATCTCATGATATTGTATATCATCATTCATTTAAATATAACGTTATCTTATCTTGATAGAACGTATAATAGTTTTAATTATTAAATTCAGATTTTCAAAAAGTTTAAAAATCACTTTAATAAGATATTTAAACATCTACTGTAATTTATTTTTTAAATCCTGTTTACAAAATGGCTATTTTGGTTTTTTTTTATTGCAGGTAAAATAAAATTTTGGATTTTCAAATTTGAGATCCAAAGTAAAAACAAATTTATACGATTTTATTTTAACGCAGTAATATAATTTTTATTAAAATAATAATAATAATAATAATGAAAATAATGAATAAAACAAAAGTTATTGCATTTGTAAATCATTCTGAAATCTTTTTTATATATATATATATATATATATATATATATAGGTATATTCGTATAAACCATTGTCGGTTTTACTGTGACGTATTATTTAATTTTCTTTTTTTCTTTCAGCAGCACGTTTTTTTTACGCTCGCAGCTTGAAGTCCTCTAACCGTTACGAATTACCTCTATTGATTTTTTGACAAAAGATTGTCCTTCTTTATGATTATGAAATATGAAACTATTGCTGCAAGTCACAAAATGTTTGCGATTTCTATATGCTTGGAGACATGATTAAACGATATTTTAGCAACTTTACCGAGGTAAAGTAATATCATCGATGTATAATAACATTAATAACTAAAAGTTTGAAATTATTGTCGTTTTTAGTTTTTATATAATATCAATATCTATGGAAAATTGAATATTGTGGTTTAAATGTAAAAATAATTTTATAAGATTATAAGGAAGGAAAAAGATTGTGATAGATACAATAAATTATAGAAAAAATAAATAACCTAGGCCTATAATTATATTATTAAAAAAAAAAAATTAAAATACTTATTTACACTCATTACAAACGAATTGTACTTTTAAAGATCGAAAATCCTTCCGAAAATATTTTTTATTTTTTGAAAAGCGTTTGAATTTTAAATTTCATTTCAAAAATCATCAAAAATAAAAAATATCCAAAATATTTTTATATTTCAAATTTTATAAGACTTTCAACTTTAGTACTTTAGTAGATTTGGAGTCATTCGATATTCGTCGGAAATCACAAAAATTGAGACTTCCGCAACTGTGAAATACGCATTGCAATTTGGCGTACTATACAGTAATCAAAATTAAATCAATAATGTTTACTAAATTTATTGTGTCAAAACCATTCCATTCTAACATTACAAATATTGGCACTCGATTGTAGACCATATTAGAAAATTAAAGAAGGCGGAGAAGGGAGGAGAGTCAGAAAGAGGAAGAACACTACGGGTATTTGTACCGCATCTACCAAACGTTAAATCTGTAAAACGTTTGGCTTAAAGATTTATTTCAACGCGCTGTGACCTAAAAATGCTGTATCGCAATATGTATAATATAATAATACAATAATCGTTTGATTCAGCAAAATGGTTTTATTCTCAAATTTTTAACTATACGGATCTCAGTCGATGTTTAACCATGGTCCATGATAAATGAAAACTTTCAGTTGACGAATAGATGAAAGAAAATAAAAATATATCTAACCATTATATAAAAGCATTGAACTAACACCATTTTAAAAATAATACGTATATTCTTACATTTTATACAAAATAAACAGTTCAAAATTAATATGAATTACAAATTGGAATAATAAGGAGGGCCGGATTTACGCCTAGGCCCATGAGGCTCGGGTCTAGGGTGGCAAATTTTCCAAGATATTGAAAAAAAATCATATAAATATTTTATGCTTTTATGTAATTGCGTAAATGAATACTATATTATAATATGTTTTAATAAATATATTTAAAAATGAGTAATAAATCCATGAATTTGACATAATGGTTAACTCTGTAGCCTTTTTTTCGTGAGGTAGGGGTGGCGTATTTTATAGGGGCCTAGGGTTGCACCTGTTCTTAATCCGGCACTGACAATAAGATGTACCATTTTTATATCTGACCAATAAGGGATACTTAGATTTACTGGACGATTTACAGACAATGTCAATTGTCATTGAAAGTAGCTTAAAAGTTCAAATATATACCAACAAAAATATATTACTTCTACTGTATATAACTAATATGCTTATCGGTATATTATAATGATTACATAATAATTGACTGGAATTTGAAACATTTAGAAAGAGATTAAAATCTTAGTAGAGCTCTAATTAAAACGCAGAAATGGACAAAGTGTGCTTATCGCTATCCTCGGAATTTTGAGTTAAAGATTGTTCGAACCTTCGAGGACTTTGAAAACGGTTAAGTAAATGGCTGTATAGTACCTACATAATATGCACATAATACATTCCCATTTCAATAAAAAATATTATGTATACGTAACACCCCGTTTTTGGAACTGCCAATTTGTAAATGGACATTTCATACATTTCACAAGTTGGATAAATTATACCGTTATCATGACTTATTATTACTAGGTATCATCAATATTTTTATTTTTATTTTAAGTTATTATTTATGTTTGAAAATTCTAATTTCTATTTCTATTTGCATGTGCATTATAATGGGCCAAACATATATAAATTAAACAACAATTAATAGTTTAACTAAATAGTTTACTAAATTAATATTATTGACAATTGTAACATATAGTCATTTAATTATTGATTTAGTTAAATTATAAAATGTTTCAACGCACCAGATGTTATTACAACAAGTTAAAACAATTATATTAATTAAAAGTCAGTATTTAATGTAAATAATATTGTAATAGTGATGACTGATGAGTGACTAATAATGGTATTGTATAATGTTTAGAACGGATTTTGGCCGGCATCTTCCAACGTTCCTTTGTCAGTTATAGAACTTACGAAAAATATTTTGCAGGAGTCAAGCCGTCGCGCATCGAGGCCACTGCATAATAATTATTCAGCTTACTGAAATAACTTTATAAATTGTATGAAAGTATAATATAATGAATATATTATTATTAGGTAAAAAGTAATGCGCGAATTGCAAACTATCGCACAACAATGATAAATCAACATCAAATTATTGTATAATATGCTTTTAGCTCATTGTGGTCTATACCTAAGTACTGAATCAGAAAATTTTCTAGCCACCTGGGAACTGGTTTTTATACTAATTTAACTATGTCTATATAGGGTAGCTATAACATAATATTATAAGTTTTAATTTATAACCCATTCGTCAAACTGAACGTCGATTTAAATATTATGTAACATTTCAAGCCAATATTTTCCAAAAATATATTAAAAGTCTACTAAAATAGTTTGGAAGAAAATATAATCCATGGTAAATTCCGTTTAGACGTATTTCAATAATTGTTTAGCATTAATATTATTTATATTAATCCTATATATTATATAACAGTCCTAGGAAGTTAGTTAAGAATTATTGATAGTTTACAATTTTTAATGTAAACTATATCCCACGGAAACAGATTTTTATTTTTTTTATGTGCGATTTATCATTTATTCTCGCATACTGTATATAGATATTACTAATTATAACATATTGCCTGTGAAAATTATGCATTTGTTTTTTATATCAAAGGATTGAAAAATTGTTGAAGCTATTTTTACAAATAGTTGATTTATTCATTACCCAATGGACAATAATGTATAATATCTGGGGTACAAAAATCTAACAAAACCGGGGATACCCCGCCCCCCCTACCACGTTATAAATCATTTCAATCTTAAAGTCAACGTCTCGTTACAAAAACAAACCCTTCTCTCCTTGGAATATCAAAACCTTATAATCCAACTAACTACCTAATAACCTAGCATGATTATTTAGTAAAAACGACCAAGACAATGTATCGAGTAATCCAACTCAATGTTTCAAAAACCAATAAGTCACCAGTTGCAAACTGTCAACTTTTGCAATTGTACAAATATCCTAGAGTTTTGTGTCCAAAATTGTATGTTTTAATATTTATCAACTCCATAATATTTAAAAGTAAATGATGGTTATAAAATTAAATTTTGATATGTCAGTCTTATAGTATTATACATATTACATCTTGTTGTGAAATGTGTTCGAAAACCAGTAATTAAATGACATAATAGAAATAATATAGAATGTATTATATAAAATCATTCTTGTGGATTCTTATCTTGTACCCAAATATGAAATAACTATGTATGTAACTACAAATTTGTATACATTTTAATCAACCAACCTCATTTAATTATTGATTATTATTGTTATTATGTATCAGCTCAATTTTCAAAATAGTGTAATAGGTCATAAAAGGTCACGATTGACCATTGCAATTATTGTTGTTGTTAGAATATAATACATGAGATGACGAGTCGAATGGAAATAAAAAATTAGAAGATGGGCACTGATTCGCGTAGTCTTATGCTGTCTAGGAAATTGAAGTGCAAAAGCACATAAAACACACACGCATACACGCACGATTTACACTGATAAAAGCATAATGTTGTAATATGGCGTACTTAAGCATCATGATATTATAATATACATGACCACGACGCATTACTATTATTATTATCATCATAATATTGCTGAGTACTGCTACTGGCAGTAGTACTAGCATTCGCGTTGTGCAGCAATTATACCATCGACCTGGGACGGCAGCTGTCATCGCGGTGTTATTACAGTGTAAGCCCGTCCATCTGACACTCACACGCTTTTCCATTGAAATGCGAACACAACAAACTTTGATAATTTTACCTACTGTTATAACGCGTCGTATGCCTGCTTACAAAGGTAGATAAATAAATAAATAAATAAATAAATAAACAATACGAGCAAACGTCCTCACAATACGTACATCGCGCGCACATATCGAAGACTGTCGGTCATTCTTTTTACGATTTTCTTTTTATCATAATCAGGAGATTATGATAAACAATAATATGCGTGAGGCGGTAAATGACAGGCTCAAGCACAATTATACGTAGGTATATGGATATCTAATATACGATCATATTCAATTATGGTATATATTATTATTAGTGCTAGGGAGTTCACGCTACTAAAATCCTTAAAATATGCATGCATTTATGCCATTAAAAATTGTCAAATATGCTCTTTTATAAGTTATTTTCCATGAAAAAACAAAAAATAAAAATTAATTTATTATTTTTATTTCTTTTTCAAGCTTATTGACTTTTGAAAACAAAAGATAAACGAAAACTAAAATAAGAATTTCAATTATAAACAGATATTGTTTATGATTTAATAATTTTTAAAATCTTACCTAAATGTTCAAACTTTTAAAATTATTTAATCATTTTAATCTCTTTTTTGGAAAATTCACTATAAATATAATTGTATAATATGTGTAAAATATGTGAAATATGTACTTCAAATACAAATGTAACAAAATAAATAAAAATTATAACCTTAAACTCCTATTACTATGAAACAAATTTCTATTAAACTTAGCTATGTTTTGGACGATTATTGAAAATATGCAAACTCTTATAAGTCCCTAGTCTTCATTATTATATATTTAACGATGGATATAATTTTGGTAAACGAACAAATACAGTACTACAAATACAAGTGATGTGTAGTATATGAATGCAGTGTAAATGTCATAATATAGACTGGCTAAGGCAGTCACGTTAAGCTATCGCTCAAGTTCGTGAGTTACCCATCGTAATCCTTATCCAGGACCTCCGAGAACTCGCACGTTTCACGTACATCAGGTCCAATTTGCAGTTGGGCAGTATCCGTCTTCCTGTAGTACAGGAGTCGGCAACCTTTTACCTACGCGGGCTATAATTTTTTTCAGTTTTTTATGGAGGGCCGCATACAAAATCAAAATATTAAAAAATATAATTTTAACATTTAATATTAATATATTTACATATAGCAACAATCTTATTATGAGTTTAACTGTCCTTTTTAACTAATTTTTAATTAAATACATTAGTAGAGAAAATTTAAAAGTTTTAAAATAATTATTAAAATTGAAATTTTAAACACAATGAAATATATTTGGAGGGCCGCAGCAAAAAGTTCCGAGGGCTGCGGGTTGCCGGTGCCTGCTATAGTGTATCAGTGCATGGTCTCGGCTCGTTGAACTTTATAACGTATACATCGTGATAGATCTATTTGGGTGATTGTAAATTTCACCAATTTTCAGGTAGTTGATTTTAGAATACGATTTGTACAACATGTGAACTTCACCAATTGTAAAGTCGGTCAGATTATAGCAATTTTTTATTTGTGCCAAATTATTACTTACAACCACGATTATTTATAACGATTATAAAGAACATAATGATTGTGCTTACAACCGTCTCGTCTAAAATACTGTGTGATTATTATTAGACGACACCGATGTGTGGCATATCAACACACCGCGATACCGGAGCGTATGAATTATTTTATGCGCGTTAGTACTTTTTGTTCGTCCGTTGGTTGATTTCACGACTCTAATTGAAATAGTCAGCAAATACGGCAAAAGCTTATTACGCCTAAAAAGTTTTAAATTAAACAGTCTTGAAGTCCGGCGAAAAAAAGTGACAAGTTGAAAATAAAAAGTGTTCCGCAGTGTTATAACACGTATTTGAACAATAATAAGTAGTGTTATGCATATTATATAAGCGATTGCTCGGACAGATTCGTACATGATTTATTGCAAGTCAGTGTTGTACCGGTATAATTACGTTTGGTACGTTTAGAACGTACTATTTATAATACCTAACCACAACGATATCATGAATGCGTCATGAAACGCAACACGAATAAAATTCAAAACGGTATGTAGATAGATTAACCCAATGGCTGATTTTTAACATTTTCTGAATAATTATATATACTTGTAACCCATACTACCTAACCTAACACCTAACCACGTTTCGAATACTCAATTGTAATTATGGCTATGTGGAATACAATCCGTATAATATACAGCCATCGTCCGTTGATCGTTGTCGTTATGATAAAATTGAACTAAATATATATAAGATTACATCAGTGTCTGCAGGGGGAGGGTCCGGTCCATGTACGCCCCCGTAAATCCGCCACTGGACTATTATAGTGTACACAATTCAACGAATAAATTGTTCGTACATCAGGTACATGTTATGTATATATTATTGATTAATTATATGGACGCATGTATTATATTATTTTTATTTTAGTTATGCGCGACGGACTTTCGCGGTTAGGCTTCGTCGCCTTCGCCTTCGCCCTCGCCGACGTTGGAGTCTACGGCCAGCTCTTCGTAGTCCTTCTCCAGCGCGGCCAGGTCCTCGCGCGCTTCCGTGAACTCACCCTCCTCCATGCCCTCGCCCACGTACCAGTGGACGAACGCGCGCTTGTTGTACATGAGGTCGAACTTGTGGTCGAGCCGGGCCCACGCCTCCGCGATGGCCGTCGTGTTGGACAGCATGCACACGG
>JAIPRK010002620.1:0-15955 GCA_025469195.1 Chaitophorus viminalis | reverse complement strand
ATATAAATATATATATATATATATATATATATATATATATATATATATATATATAAAGCAAACACCAAGATGGTTTATCGCTGTCTTGTCGACCGTATGCACATTATACATGTATATAATAGAATATAAGGATAACAGACTTTGTATATTATACCACGTCTCATCTCGTTAGATCTCAGACAACAAATTAGGGGTCATTTTCGAGCCTGACCTCCTAACCGGATTGTTTTACATATATCCATCAATTGAATAATACCCTCTGTAGCACGGCACCATGCCGCGGTGCACTTAAGCTTACGCAGGTCCCGTTGTTTGCCAACCATTATTATTACAAGTACAACGTCCACGAGCAGCTCATTTCTTGAAATAATAATAATATTATTTACACTATATTCCGTAGGTATCAATTCGATCGCTGGAAGGGGTCCGGCGGGACGGGGGAACGGCGGCGCGCGTGTCGTAATTGGGTCGAAAGCAAAAGTGGAACCCGTGGAGTCGGTACCTATGTGTATACGATAGGTATACTAGGCGGTCCGTGGGTGGCCGATAAAATATATACATAAAACGTATTATACATATATTATGTATATTATATAGTTAATTACAATAATCTAGGTACCTGACGGCGCGCACGGCGGCCACACATCGCGCTCTTATACACCTCCTACCGGCCCACTCCCCCTCCACGCTATCTGCATTAATATTAGACGAGTATCTACAATACAGGAGAACGATGTTTTCCAAACGAGTCGGCGGAAACGTTTTGGCTTTGATACGATATTTAGTGATGTTGATTGTGCGTACCGCACGTGATGATTGTATATAAATATTACGACGACACGAGATGATCATAAAAACGTCAATTTGTCTTCTTACCCGTTGTACGCATATATTTTTTTCACACTTTCACCGCATGTCCGATTCGCCGACGCTGTATATATAAAAAAAAAAAAAAACAAAAGCAAAAAACTCGAGTGTCGTCTCGGGAATTGCGTTTTTTATGGTTTCGAATACGAATAAACAACGCGATACTGCAGTATTATAATAATATTTACGCGTTAAAGTTACGCCTTCCACCATTGTCGATCATAATATATTAAGTGGCGTCGTCCGCACGCGATGTTACCCACAGATTTTATTTTACGTATCAAAAGTGCAGTCCTCTGTTTGCAGTACTCCGATAACATAATATTAAAATATATGCTTAATATATTTTCCTGTCTAATTGGTGAAGTAGCTCCAAAACGTCGCTGACGCGTTATATTCATGGGAAACTTTTTGTTCATATTTTCAACTTTGAATAAACATAATAACGTACTAACTTTTGTTGTTAGTATGAGCCCCCAATAAGATACCGTAGTGTATACTTGTGTGCGCATAACATATGTATTTATATTATATTGAGTGAAATAAAAAAAAATTCCATCTCGGTTTTTGATTAAATGTACTTCGTGTTTGGCTACGCTAAGAGCTATTAATAAAACTACGCGTCTAGATCGTCTCGAATTATAATTCTTTCTACTTTTATTTCGATTAACGGCGGTTTCAAATATAGAATTTGGACCATGTATAAAAATACTTAGATTTTAATTTATATTTCAACTTTTCAACGTGGAATGTATTTTCTTCGTATGTTCAGTTCTTAATGCTTTCGCATTTCACTTTAGCGTCTTTCCATTGCGGTTTTTTTTCTTGTTTGTTTGTGCCATTCAAACCGTTTATAAATAAACGTGAAATGTTTTTCCTCCACAAGTGGCGTTTAATGGCCCGAGAAAACATATCCGGCTGGCCGTAGAATACGAACGGCGGCGGCTAGGCGTTTTGTCTAGCTGCAGTATATTAAACAGTGCTATTTATACATCGGTAAAGCTGTCGACGGCGACCACAATGATCGAATAGAGGGAAATAATAATATAAACGTTTGTTGCGACGACCCTGACTCCAGCTACAATGGACCGTTTAGTCGTAAAACTTATGATCGTTTTTTTTTCATTCATTCATTAAACATCGTAAAACATAATAAAACGACACGCGTATAAATTTAATATACGCATTACTTTTGTTGTACGTTATGAACTTCTATAATACCTTTTTTATGTTTTAAATGTCATAATAACCATTTATAATAGTTGGTTAAGCAGAAAAACATATAGTTTGATATGTTTCATAATTAATTATCATTTTCAGGATCACACGTTTTATTGTAATTTGTAAGTTCGAAGTATAACCGAATTAATAACGTGTACTATTGTATTATAAATACGACGATGATTTTTATTTTTGGTCAAAAGGAACCAGTTCTAGCGCATGACCTTTTTTTACAACTATAGATAGTATATTATAATGTACAATGTACAATGCGTGACATCTAGATTTTCGTTTTTGGTGAATTAACGGACATTACATTTAAAAGCAGCTCATAGAGCTCGTATTCACACGTGCCTGCGTTGTCATGTATTATCTGTTTGTGATGGTTACCAAAACCTCGGTTTTATGTCGACAATGAGCACACAGAAAACCATAAATACCGCGGTGTCACGACGAGTCAACTGGTGGCCGAAAGAATAGTCACAAAAAGTAATAGGAAAGACGGTGGAATAATATGATTACATCGTTAAAAACTCACGTGCGCTTAGGGATCGCGTCTCGAATCAAATAATATTCGACGTCGAATATTTTTTTTGAAATAATAATAATAATAATGTGTAAATGGATAAAAGAATAATAATAAAACGAAATAAATAAAAAAATAATGATATAAAATCATACACGAGTATTGTATATATATATATATAATAGGTATGTTGTAAACCTAACCAACAGTTGTGTAGAAAAGAATCCTCTATGGGAGAATGCAGTTTTGACAAAATGGTATGTGACAGCACTACAGCAGTGCAGGTCTGCGGAGCGCGCGTACACGAGAACTGATGGTTATCGGACAAGCATGTCTGGCACGTTTGTGTTTGTAGGTACAGAGTGGTTGGTGTGCACGCAACGGCAGTATCAGCAGCAGAGAGAGATGGTTCGACCGGTTCGGCAATACTAAAATCGTTAAGCGTTTCGTACGAAATAATGCGGAGGATAAAAACGAAAACAAAGCTAATGCGGTGTACATATTATACGACATAATATTATATTATACCCATCGTATTATATTCAAACCCATGTCTCTAATTAATTGTTTATCACGACGACGACAATATACGAATTATTGTATTTTATCGACTGATGCATCGAAGTGGTGTATCCTTCCCTCTCGTCCCAAGGACTTTTTTTTACGATTCGACAACAGTTTGAACAAGATCGTCTTATAGGTATAAAAATTTTTATGTGTTTTATTGAAAACGAAGAGGCCAATATGATGGTACATCTGGACAAAATCGTTTCGACAACAGTGCAAACAAACAGGGAAAAACATATAATCCTTGATCGTAACCTCTATTTTACGGAATCTCTAAATTTCATTGCGATTATCAATGTTCAATGGTCTTTCTTATGGCTACCGACTGAAAATATTTAACCACCTAGTATGGTATCTTCCGGTTGTGAAGAAGATAAGAGCATCAATAAGATGTTCGTTATGCCTTATGCACGTCTTATTTCACTGACGTTTTACAATTGACGGGTTTGCGAGTAACATGAAATGTTCATGTACAACAATAATAATAATATGATCCGCTATGCTGATAATTATGTTTCACATTTACTTTCAGATGTACGTCAGAGGAATTGTAGTTGTAATTATTTAAATATTTCGATCGCGAGAAGGGTGTTTGTACGGTTAATGCAACGGTGTTAAATCGTTATTGAGATGTATACACGTACAAGGTATTAGCATTTGAGTAGCATTGTACAACGATGACTATACACATGGCTATTTATGATAATATTTTGTTTCACATTTGAGAATAATAATAACATATATACCGTCTACGGTTCCTGATTGTCACCTTAAATAAGGTTCTTTCTGTTGCCCTGCAGTGTCCCCATCGTTGTTGTGTATAGTGTCTATAAATGAGTCCCGTCGGAATTGTGTGCGGTTTCGTTACGATCTCCTCGCACACATCGAGTCCGGATGGACAAGGTTGAACGACCTTATCAACGACCATTTATTATATTGTATAATATTGTCGGTCAGACAATCGTTCGAGTCCTGCGAGAGAGTATTATTCTTTATCGAATTTTGGATTGTCTGCAGAAACCCTTTTCAAAAAGTGTTATCTGTTCCGGAAATTTTTTTTTTCGACTGATATCGGAATCATAATCGTTTTGAGAAAAAAGCCCTCGATACGAGTTTATGTATACATACATATATACAATACAATATTACCGTACTGCGATTTTGCACGTGGTCTTTCGACAACGGTTGCGGAACCATGCGCACAATGCTCGTGCCGGAGGTATTGTTCGAGAGATTGCAGTCGTCGTCGCCGTCATCGTTTTCGTTCGCACCATGCTCATATTTTAACGTTGCAATAACCCCAAATGAACAGTTCACATTTTTTCGAGGCTCGGCTTTTGACCACTTCTAAATGTTTATTTTCGCCACGGTTAGATAGAGCTAAATATTATATTTGCCTATGGCCAGCTTTTGATATCAAGCGGGACCCATTGTTGCGTACAACACTGCCACGAGACTGAATTTCAGTTTTTTGGTTTTTTTTTTTTTTGTTCTTTCTCCCATCCATAATCCATAAGGTTACGATGCGGCACACAACAAAGATATTCCGTTACACCAGCGGCAGTAGTTGTAATAGTTGTAGAGTAGCAGCTGTATTAGTGGTAACAGTGATAGTATGGTAGTATTATAGTGGTGGCGTTGTGTGAGATACCGAGTTTAGGATTATGTATACTCCCCTCCGCACAGCCGACACCGCCGTCGACGCTGCCGCCGTCTCGTAGTATATGTTCTTGGTCACGCTCCTCGCCCGAGAGATGTTCGAGGACGAACCCCATTGTACGCTCCTCGGCAGGTACTGTCCAATTATTTACCCTTTGTCTACCTGAACACGAGGAATCCACCGTGTGGTATTTAAATTTTATCTCTACTCCGTCGTTGACCGACACGATTCCGTTGTATACACGTACACTTCAACAACAACAACAACAATGGTAATAATTATAATAATCAATTAACGAGCATATTAAATGCTTAATTCATCGTCCGTTTTAAATTTTCATGTATTGTTGGTAAGCTTTTGGTAGGCAAAAAAAATTAAAAAGCATGCAATTGTATATATAAACATAATATTATTACTCTATTTTTTATGCATAACCATAGGTACGTTGAATGATGACGTTCCGTTGCGCAATTGCAAAAGAAACAATTCGTTGGAACAATACTCGATGTTTTAATAAATTTGATGTATTTATTTGCTATTAATGTGGAATGTATAAAATAACAATATGTATATTTTCAAACCAATGGTCAATCTTTGAACTTAACATTTAATTACATTTATTGTACGCACTATTTATGAAAAATAACCTGTGGCTTAAATTATAGTTTTTTTTTTTTTCGGAATATCTACAATATTAGTGAGTTTTATTTATTTTATATTTTTCCACACAACATGTAGTTTTGATTCATTTGGTATTGTAAACATGTTTTTTTTGTTTTTCGTAATTCGATAGGTTGATCTATTCGATTTCAATACATATGATTGTACTTGTTGTAGATCCGGCTGTTGCACTTTTATTGAATTTATCAATGTATCAAATGTATATTATAATATATTGCAGGTTAATAATATACGGACACAAAAAATAGTCCATGATTCATTAAAAAAACGTCATCATGATTTATTCACTGATATTGATCTATAGAGTTTAATTATTAATGTTTTCTCGAAAAAAATAAATGTTACAAACCTATACAAGGTGTATTGTATAGTAGTATATGTCAACTACTGTAATAAATGTGCAGCGCATCGTTAATATTGTATGGAACTATGTTAAGTTAACGTTTTGATATTCAACGCGTATCTCTCAATTCCTTAGTTCTCTCAGTTTCGATCTGTCGTACGCTGTTTGCATATGAATCGATTGTACACAAATTTTGAAATATTAAAAAAGGAAAAAATTCCTTATACATACCGACTATTTTTTTTTCATCCTTGGTTATGAAAATATTTTACTCATACAGTTGAGTTGGGTAATAAGAAATTTAAGTGACAGCCACTGGTATTTACTATCGCCAGCCAAGGATTACCACGTGGCTAATGGCAAGCTAATAGTTTTTTTTAATCCCGCAGGTTTTTTGTGTAATAACTGGATTATTCGACTTCCGAGCGAAGCTTTTTGTGTAATTTATTCAATAACAAATGATGATGATAATAAAAAATAAAATTAATACAGGGAAAGTATATTTTTTCTTATTTTTTTATTTTTTTTTTGTTTTATGTTTTATTTTAAGGAAAATGCGGTGTGTGCATGATGAATCATAATACCGATAGGAGTGTACAGTAATAACAATGGAGTACTTGCGTATATATATATATTTATTTATTATTGTTATTATAAGCCTGTTAAAATGTAAAATATGTTTAAAAGAAGGCATTGAAGAATAAAAGTAACACACAAAGAAGCTCGGGTTTTTTTTTTTTATCATCCTATAGTTCTCTGAGAGAATATTTAAATTATCTGTCGATGTTTATGTGAAATTATATATAAAAAGTCGTTTAAAAACAGATCAGAGTAATATGGATTTGAATAGGGTGGGCGTTTAAAAAATAAGCAACAAAAATATGTCTGCGGCGCCGTGGGGTAACAAATTTTCGCGTATTTCCGACATTATTATAATAATATATTCAGTTTTCCGAGTGTTTATCGAAACCAACTTTTCTGTAATAAAGTTTGTGTTTTTTCATCTCTTGTATTCAAAAAGGCAACAAAAAGTGATCTAGCCCATTAAACAATGTTTCCTAAAAGATACTCTCCTTACACTTAAAAGGTATAAGAAGTTTCATCGCCGAAGTGCTTTTATTGTTGCCGGCTTTGTGGAAGTTTATGGCTTCGGAGGATTTAATTTGAATTTCCCCGCTGAAAGTTCTAAGCCACATTGCGTTATTAACGCTTTGATTTATTGTCGAGTTCAGTTTCAACATAATTAATGTGTTTTTGAACATTTCAGGACAAGACTTTATATAATCACAATTTTATTTTTGCTACTATAGACACTAAAAGAAAATTGAGAGACTTGTGTGTAACACACAATAGGGCCTATTGACAACCTGTGTATAAAAGTACATTCTTACTTTCAAAAGGGTAGTGTTTTTGCATCGCCAAGCATAGTTTTTTTTTTTATACGTAGTTTATGGTTTTAATATTTGAAAACAAAAAACGGCTTTTGAGGTAAATTTTGAAATGGTTATTGCAAAACAGTGATGTGAAAAAAATATGTACAAAAAAAATGTAAACAAAGGAAATTTGAACTTTTAAAATAACAATGGTCTTTTCTTTTTATATGAACTTCTTTTCTCAATCCAGCTCAAAAATAATATTAAATGAAAGTAAATACTAATAATTATACACACAAAAGTTGACAATAAATAATATATTAGTGGTATTATTGACACGTGTATTATATATATCATATTTTCATGGGTAATAAATTAGTTGATTTTGTTGTATTTTAATTGATAAATTATAGAGATTAAACTAAAAAAAAAAAAATTAACACGATGAAAAACACGTTGATACAAATTTATGAAGTTTTTAATCATAAAAGTTTATGAACTTTATTATCTAAGATAGTTTTGAAAATTAAATTAGTGCATGCAATTTGAAATAGTTTTTTTATTTCAAAAAAATAATACCTTTAAAAAAAAAAATATATTTTGCAAGCATTTATTACTTCCTTGTTTTTTATATAAATTTGTGGCGATGAAAAACATTAAGTAATTGATTTTTACTTTTTAGGTACCTAAAAATTGGAGACATTTTTTTCTATATGGTTAATATTTTAAAAATAAATAATAGGTATTTACACAAACTTAGGAGCACATATTGTAAACACTAAACGTATTAAAAACGAATGGAGTTGTAATTTGATACATCTAAGCAATATCCGTAGTATATATACGGATTTTCTAACAGAATAATAATTATAGTGCATATCAAAACTATAAATATAGGTACTTATAGTGTGAGTTTTTATCATTTAAATACTGTGAAAGCGTATACAAACTGTAAAGTATACAGATGAGATAATATTTTTCCACGATGAACACTCGTAAATCCGGTCTGTAATTGGTTATTATTATTTAACAGGACTGAGGGGCCTCGCTTCGTCCACTCGTTGACAATCAATTGATGTTGTCTCCTTTATTTCAATTTATTTTTGCAAAATGGATTTTTTTCCCTCTATTACGAACAGGAAGCGAATACAATTTCATTCCGAAAAGACGCCCTCTTCCGCTCTTACAGGAAATCATGGAAGTGGCGTAGACGAGTAAATGTACGAGTAGGGAAAACATTTATTTTTATTTTTATTAGCATTATTTTGATTTTATTCAAGTGTAATTATGTTAAAAATATTGGTACCCACTCACCGTCATATAAATAAAGAATATAGTACAATACGTATAATTTCGCATGCAGATAGTTGTCTAACTACTGTAAATTCGGAAATAATAACTTTAAATAAATTCTAGTCAGGAAACACGGAATACCACGTGAAAGTTTTGCGGTTCTTTTCGTTTTGAATTGTTTAAACCGTTGTGAAGTCCCAACCCTATATCTAATTTAACGCGTGTGGAGTGTATACAACTATATAGTTGACTGCACGCGTCAAACCGCTCGTTAGTCAGTCATACGAAACCCGAAGTCGTTTCGAATGACAAATCGTATACAGTCTAATCGGATAGTTGAAATGATGATAATAATAATAATTGATGATGAATCGTCCGGACGGCAGTCATGGCGGGTTTCTCGTTTCGTGCACGCGTGTTTCGTCAGTGCAGTCGAGTTCATAAAAACCACGGAATATCCGCCGGAGGATTTTTATTATGACGTCATTATAGTTTTCACTGTAGCTTAAACCCCCTTGAATGTAATAATTATTTACGTACCTATCGTATGTTGTGACTTGAGGTAAATACGAATAATAATAACAATGCGTCGTCGTAGTCGCCTTTCTTACGTATACGTATTTGCCATATTGGTTCTATCCGATTAACATCACATTACGTCTATTTCTAACTTCACTGATGCACATTTTTACATGGGTTCATGAGTAAAATATTATAGTCAAATAATGCTGAACTATGAAAATATTAAATATTGCTCCATAAGGTATAACAAATGCGATAAAATATATTATTATCGACAGATGGATAAATTAACGAATATATTGACGTTTATTGACGAATTAATGGTAGGTTTTAACGGCATTGCAATAATATATAATGCATAATACATTCAGTTCAAATAATTTTATAAACGATGAATTGAATTATACGATAACGATATAACACTTTTTTTTTATTAAGTTCAAACGTCCCAGATCGCCTTTATTGTGTCATCGTGATGACCACGAGGACCCGTGTTCGTTAACACTATTTCTGCTCGTGACATGGTGCGCAGGCTCAAATGATTATAATAATTATTCGTCTGACGAAAACGTGGGTAACATTATACACCTACTATTACTGCATGCTATGTTGCTATGTTGCGCATTATTTCTTGACCTCGCGGTCGCGTGTTCTCCGTGCGAGTTTATATTCTAGGTCGCGACGCACAGAAATGTAATTCGAACTTGCATTTCTTCCATATCCATATACAGTTGCTCAAGTATCATCTTACAGTACTGTAATAGCGTTGTCAAACGTCGTTAAATTCGTAAGAACGACGTAAGAATAATCGACGATTCTTGTACATTTCCTGCAAGTGGAGAGGGAGAGAGAGAGAGAGACAGACAGAGATAGCCAGAGAGACGTTTGTACTCGTATATTCAACGTATCGATTGTAATTTTTTGCGAATAAGCAAATAAGTATTATAATATAATATAAATGACCGATCAAAACTATGCATTCCTGAGACCAACAATAATCGTGAACTATTTGCATGCACGCGTAATGTGTGTCTGCGTATAACAAATCTGATGATAGTGTAGCAATAGCATTTTACGTACGTTTTATGGAGGGAATAATCCTTCATGAAAATGCCTACTCTCGTATTTGGTACACTGTATCAGGGGAGTGAGATCGGAAAACGAATAAATATTCTTCATTCAAACGATAACGGTAAAAATTAAAATTTTAAATGTTCACTAAAAAATGATAAGAACCGACTAATACGACGTTTAAGCCATTATATTTGCTCTACTAAAAAGTAGTACAACTCGAGTAACCACGGTATTTTCTTTGAGGTTGTCGATATTTTGGCCATCGTGATTTAATAAATCCAATCACGTGGTGTAAATTGTCGTCATTGTATAATACGTATAATAATATATCGTGTGACACAAAAGTATATAGGCCAGCTGTTATTCAGATTTCGTGTTTTCTACGTAGACTAGCTAAGAAGTTGTTTTCTTTTTCGGCGGATAATATTTCTTCGTAACAACGAATAAAACTACTATTTACACATGTGATATGTCGGTGGATAACACGAGTACAAAGCATAGGTATTCGTCGTTATCGTTTCTCAACCGTGCTATGGTACACGTTGTAAAAACGGGGTGTACATAAATATATGTAAGGAGGAATACGAAATCGTTGTTAGAGCAGTAACAATATAATAATATGCGGATCGACGCTGCGGTGCAATCAATCCGGATTTATTATTTATTTATTCGTCCTGATGCATGTTCAGCGGGCGGAATCCCTGTGTGCTCGGTAGAAGTTGTATACGACGTGTTATCTGCAACGCGCGGCGCCACCGAGTGTTAACGAATGTACGATACAATGTACGTTATACAGTCGAACCTCAATCCAACGTATACTTTACGGTTCTCTGAAAAAAGTTAGTTAAACAGAAATTTCGTTTAAAAGATACACGACTTTTCTTAAGAAAACTAATTTTTTCTGTACAAAATATATGCAAAATAATCATGTAAATAATGTTATTTATATTAAATACGTAAAACAATTTTGTATGTAGGTAATAATAATAATAATAGAATAATAGTTGCCTGAAATATTGTACATTAATAGTTGATAAATAATTATTGTAAGTTCATAGGTGTATTACGATTATGTGCAGTACTTACCTATACACTTTTTTTTTTTTTTTTGGTCCAATAATTGTCTATAGTTCCTGTCTAGATCTCTAAGACTTTCATTTGGCATACTTTTTTCACATTTTGGAAAGCTTCGAAATATATACCTACATAAATATTATTTTATAGCTATGGTATAATAATGTAAATACATTTCATTTTTTCAACAAAAACGTTTTTCAGTGACAATTTCACGGTTTCACCTAAAAAATCATTGTGCTGAGACTTTCGTTAAACGTAACATTTGCATTGCGTATTGCTATACACATAGCTGAGCAGTCGTTCGGCAGGCTATTCGCGTGTTGAGTGGGTTTTTATACGTCGCACACGCGTTTCTAAGGACATGGGTATCCAGCGTAACGCACAGGTCCCTCTTCGCTACCGCCGCCGCCGCCAGGAGCGCACACGGCCGTAAACGACCCTTCAGGAGATATCCGCGAGGGAATGGAATCACCGCACAGTTTATATATATTACATACATATATATATATATATAGGTACACCGACTACACACGTTTCACCTCCTCCGCAATACTGCAATGCACGTGTAGGTATGCCCACTGCATAATATATTTTACGTCGTGTGTGTTGTATTATACTCAGAGCTGCTGCGAACCGTTGTCGCGCGATCGGTTGTATTACGACGAAACGCGAATACAGGCGTGCTATCACTATACTTTTGGGGGTGGGCTCATGTTTTATTTGTCAGTGTAGGTACCGCACTATGTACGAATGTATACTTCATAGTATAATAGGGGACCGTTTTAGCCGCTGCAGGCCAAACGAAATATATGATTTATTTTGCAAAATATTACGTATCTATGGACTTTTTCTTTTTAAAAAAAAAACATTTATGTATTTTTTATAAGTATTTTATACTTTGTACAACGTTTTTGATTTGAACGGTTTAATGGAATCATTTTTATTCGTATGATTGTCCCTTATGACTCTATTAAGTTTTTAGATTCCTAACTCAACATGTAGTTCAATAAAATAATACTTCTTGTTTTCTAACTATTATTCTAGATTCAGATAAATCTAACGGAATAATTCTGTTATAATACAAAGGTTTTTTAAAATATAAATAAGTTTAAAAATTTCATCAATTTTTAAACGTATTGAAGTATAAAATTTATTTCAAAATTTAGCAAAGAACATTAATTCTTATGTAATTTTAGATCAAGTATTATTGATCTAATTTATATATTTATACTCTTTAAACTTAAAAATCAAATATTGGTACTATAAATCATTAGCTAATATACTTCAATGTTTGGTTAGCATCAATGTTTTAAGCATTTTAATTATGAAATCTTTATTAGTTATTTTATAAGTGGCTTTATTAAATAAATAAATTAGTAGAACGAATTTTTTGAAGTGTATGAAATGACATTTGGATGAAATGAAATACTGGCAATCGTATGAGAGATCTGATGTATAAAAGCATCCAATGAAGCTACTTACTTTTGAAGATGGTCTTAACAGAATTTTCCTTTTAACCTTCGTGGAGTGTTATCAGGGATAAGAATTTAAATGAGCCAGTTTAATGTTCATGTTAGAATTATAATGGGTATTACCTTTTTATGAAACTTTTGTTAAGATAAATTGATAATCTGATTTACATAATTAATTTGTAGTCCTGAGTGTAGAGTTTTGATGCTGACATATGCATACACATTAGTCATGTTACATACATGGTTACATGTATGGTTTGTAATTGTTCATAATCATATGGAATGGATTACTGGGAGCATTGAAAATCTGAAATCAAAAAAGTGCCTGATGATGCAGTATATTATACTTCAGATGTTTATGAAATATAATCATCACATACATAGGGTATAGTTTTATATTTCTTAAAGAGCTTATAGAGTTAAAATTGTATACTGTAAGTTCATTATACCATTTTAAAATATTATTATAAATACCATACGTAAAATCAAGTTGTTCAACAAATTATAAAATCATATGCTTGTTAAGAAAATAAAATCCAAATTCATTTAAACATTTAAAATTACGTTATCGTAATAATAATTATTATAATAGTACGGCGATAAATGCTGTTCTGCACATTATTTAATAGTTTTCGTACAGTGGTGGTGTTGAGCTGTCGAGGTGTACAATAAAAGAATGTCTTTATGATATTAACTTTGACGTCGAATACACTTTGTTTATGTCTTACTTACATACAATATGGCTTACTACTTGTTTTAAACCTATTTAAAACTTTTCCTGAGTGCATATCCATTTCATTTCCATCAAACGTGGAACGTTACCATTAGCTGTATAGCGAACTTAACATAACTCGTTTTGTCAAAATGTGTTCGCTTTTTAACGAGAACATACGATTTATCATTCGGTAATATTATGGACATAGGACATGACACGCGGCAACGGTTATGAACGACGATGATGACCACAATGTTATTCAATAAAAATGCTAATATTGATTATTTTTATAACCACAGCCGTGTAATTTTGAGATACCTCTCATCTCGTAGTGTAATAATAGTATACTAGGCTATCCATTAATGATGTGCACCCCATTTTTATCCTTACATTTTGCGTTTTTTCAAATTCCGATTTTTGGAAAATATATGAGTATCTACTTCAAGACTATATTTTTCAATAAGATTTTTTGCACCACTCAAAAAGAGTTTTCTGTAATAATATATACTTGTATTTTTTAAATAGGAATACCGTTTTTGTAAGCAACAAAAATAATAATTATAATTATTAGAATAATCATTATTAATAATAATTAATAAGTTTATTGTAATTTTTGTTGCAACATAAATTTGGAGTAGTGCTTTCGGAATGATTCAAATTTAAAGTTGCTTATGAAAAGTATAAAATAATTAGTTGAAAATCTATGTATTGGAAAATATTGTGGTCTAGTAATACACATATTATGTTCTCTAAAAATCAGAATTTTAAGAAACGCAAAATATTTGAATAAATACTTCGTATGTTTATTATTTGTTTCTGTAAACCTCAATGAAGTTATGCGCATACGAATGGTGTGCTGCAGGTTATTTCTTCTTGTGGCTGTAGCAGCAATGAAATATGCGGTTCACCGTTAACTGCAATAGGTAGTTAATACGACCGATTATACACGTTGAAATTCAATGTGGCAGTGCACACTCGACGACAGTATACGTACAGATAAAAAGATATACACCTTAATGTATAATGATATGCGCAGATGGTAGTTATAAACGAATGAATTTAGAAAAAAAAAACCAAGCTTTCACAAATATAGTGTATTAAACGGATTGCGGACAAAGTAAAACGGTTAATCTCAAGAAGTCTGGTTTACGTAGTAAATATTTTTTAACTATATCTTCATACGACTTAAGAGTACACCATATTATAATACTGTTTACTTATTAGGCTATTAGTATCGTCCAAATTATGACTGTTAGTTTTTATACGTGTAGTTTTTCGTACTTGTTTCATTTGCAAAAAATAATGTACATTAATCCGACAATATTTTTGAAATAAAATACAATAACATTTCGTTATTACTATTTTTTTTTTGTTAAACATACATTGTACTCGGTGTTAGTGATGTTAATTGTACACGAAGTCACGAAGCATTTTATTCGTGTAAAGAAATTGATGGCGAATCACTTCCGGACGAATAGATTTATATTTTATAAATATCAGTATCATCAAACAAATAAACTATAATATTTATGGCGTACACGTCGTTGTAACTTTTTAGCTGTAAGCCGCTCGTATGAGATAACTCGCCGGTGAGCCGATCTTTTTAATTTTTTTCTTCTCTTAAGTTTCAACATCATAAATAGCTCTCGTGCTGTGTACCTAGTTACATTGTTGTAAATCACCTTCTAACACAACCCAAGTAATCTGATTTTAGGTTGTCAAAAATGCTTAAGTTATTACTTATTATTATTACTATTATAACCCATTATTATTTTCCACTAGAATAGGAATCTGACGGTTACAACTTACAGCGATAATTCCGACTCGTAAAGTCGTAACCTTATGATCCCTTGTTGCGTATATTGTGTACATACTCGCGTATATATACATTTAGCATAATATGAGGTTGCAAAGGTCGGTCTTCTGGCAAATTTCCAACTGATAACAATGAATATAATCCATTTACTTTATTGTTTGTACAAAGGTGTTGATTTTTTCTACGAGAAGTCGTTTTTTTTTTTTTTGCGTAGCTATACCTACATTCGTATATAATATTATATAATAGTATATAGGTATAATAACAAACAACGCATGCGATATCGCATTACGATTGCAATGCCGCGCATAGAAATATAAAAATGAATAAATAAATAAACACGCATCGTCATCGTTGTGTTTCAGAGGTGAAGTGCGCGTGATGGGAACCGTCATCAGTCATTGAAAATCGATGATTATATTAATATTATTGGGTACAATATGGACCTTAATCAGTATATCGATACTACGGGGCCAGTGGTACACACTCATATAATTTCAATGGTTCTCAAATTGTGGGCCATAGAGCCCAAGTACTTGACAAGAGTAATATTGGGCAGTACTCCCTCATTTTTTTTTTTATTTATTATGTAGCCTCTTAATTGAATGAAAAACTGTTATGGTTCTAAATTCTGAGGTATAAACATTTTTTTTGTCAACAAATTAGTTTTCTTAAATATTTTCTTAATTTAGCTATATATATATATATATATATATATATATATATATATATATATATATAAAATAAA
>JAIPRK010002619.1:0-16020 GCA_025469195.1 Chaitophorus viminalis | reverse complement strand
GCAATTAACACTGCCAATTTTATAGACGTAGTAAACAGTATGTTTGACTCTGCCAATAGTAAACATTTGTACGATCCAAATCCAAATAGGAGACCAATGTCAGATAAAAACGCACAAGTAATGGTTAATTTGGATAATGCACGTTTAATGTTTAAAAATGCTCGAAAAATAGGCCATACGAAAAAAAAAATTAGCACTCCACCTTGTTTTTTGGGAATTATATGGTCAAAAACTGCAATTCTACAATTATATGAGTCTGAAAAAATGAAAATGATGAACACTTGTCCGAATAAAGAATACTTTCTAATGACCAATCGACTAACACAAGATGCTTTGGAAAATGTATTTTCAATTATACGGCAAAAAAATGGGTACGTTATGATTATTTTTTATTTTACTGTAGGTTATAACTTATATTATATATTACATACGTAATTTTATATATATTTTTAGAAAAATGTATGTATATATTAAAATAATTATAAACGTCCTAGGGTATAGTGTACAGCTATATATTTACATTATACATAAATAGTAAATACATTTATATTTTTTATTTATGCGTATTTAATAATCTTGTTATTTTAAATATACAAATCACAAAACATTTTTAATTTAATTTTGTTTTGATTTTTATTTTTATACATAATTTTTATAATATGTTTTCAGATACAATAGAAACCCAACGGCCAGAATATTTCGTTGTTGTTTTGGTCATGTATGCTTCTATAGTTTGATGAAATGCAATACAAATTGTAATAACTGCGAACCCGATAACGGCGAGTATCTTACTGTGGACGTTCTCAATGATATTTCATTAGAAACAGGCCTTGCAGAATCTGTAACAATTATTGAGGAAAATATTTGCAATGAAACCACTTCAGATTCAAGCAATTGTTCGCCGGTTTCTAACAACAGTTCACCAGCTATCAAAGATAACATATCACTAGAAACGTGTTCTGTGGTTTATTTCGCTGGTTATTTGGCGAAAAAGTGTTTGGATCAATTTTCATGTGAAGTTTGTGAAATTCATTTAATAAAAAAAAAGAACATTTAAACGATAAGACAGATCTTTATCTATTGTATAAAACTTATGAAAACGTTGGAACTACTCAAGGACTTCAAGCACTATCAAATCAGCTTCACAAAATAGTTGCTTTATGCTTGGATGTTTTTGAAAAATATTTCCCACTCATTAAGAGTTCAAAAAAAATTTTATTTCAACTTAAAGACAAAGCTAATACAAAAATTAAATTAAAATTTCCAAATATTTTTAAATCACCATGTGTAAATCATTATAATTATATCATAGAGTTATTATTTCGAACAAAAATATTTAAACAGTGCAAATGTGAAAATTCGAATATACGAAAACAAAATGTTCAAAATACAGATAAATTACGAGTCCTACAAAATAAATGAAAATCAGTCATTACATCTGAATTGTATTAATTATATTATTTTTTTTTCAGAATTAGAAAAACAATGTGTACATTTGAACATCTTATACAATTATGAATTATTTTTATAATTATTATAATTACTTTACCTGTCTACTTCAAATGTTGATGCAAGTTGCAAGATAAATAAAATTAACTTTTATTATGTTAAAAATATTTTAAAACAATTAATATTACATTAGATTTATTACATTAGAATATCGATCGGCGCAGTTGATGTAGGTATACCTTTTTCTATCCCATATTTTTTCTTTCTTTACATACGATTTTCGGCGTAATTGCGTAATTGATACATGCCCGGTCGACCATACAACAAGTTAGTACGTGAAAACTGACAAAATAAGACAAGATTACCCCGCGCTGCGCGCCCGTACCTTGCCATAGTTACTGCACAACGATCAAAATAAAATACGATTTTATAATTATTAATTTGTACCGCTCTCTATCGGAATTTTATTACCGCGCCCCCGAAAAACCGGCCAGTGAGCAATCTATAGTATTTATAATCAATGGTACTATATTGAGCTGTGTAGTTTCAAAACGAGCCAAAAGCGCACTTTTAGAAAACTGGTTTTTTCGCATTTTCTAAATGGTCACACTGTATTAAAAGTGCTAAATATTGAACATCAAATTAGGCTATAACTGGTCTAAATTGATCATAGAAAATTGCGGTTGGTATCAAAATCATCCATCGGGCGAAATTTATTTCAAAACCACCCATAATCAAATAAGTTTTTTTCGCGGCAAAAAATAATTGATAACAATATCAATGCTATAATAACAGTTGTATTTTTATTGCCATAGTACAATTTTTACATTGGTTTATTATATTTTACTAGTTGCTATTTCTTATTAAAGTTGTTAATAGTTGTTAATTTTTAAATTTTAAAAAATATCTTTTTTAAACATGGATAAACATCCTGAAATTGAAGATATGACCAGAAAAAAAAAGATAAGCAGGCAGTTATGGGAAGTAACTAGAAAAAAAAATGAAAGGTACTTTATAAACATTACTAGTTAACTAAATATTTTAATTTAACTAATAACTTAATTTTTACTAATTAGGTATTCTACTCCTGGTGCCCCGGAGTATAAAAAATGTTACCATAAAATGAAAAGACATTCATTCAAATGCAATGAAATACAAAGGCTTGATCAAATAGAATTCTCTAAAAACTTTTACAGTCATTCGAATAAAATATCACAAGATTCATTAATACTTAAGTACACAAGGGGAACAAAGTCAAAAGAAAAAAAATCTGGTGTATGCAATGAAATAAGAAATTTGGTAATCAAATATTATATACCAAAATTGGATTCAAAAGAATTAATTCCAGTTTGCCGTGATTTGTTTTTATCAACCCTTTTATTATCCAAAAATCGTGTTTAAGGTGTAGTATGCAAACATTATATTTTTGGAACCAGTCCAACTGAAAAAAGAGGTGGTGATAGAAAATCTAATCAGTTTATGGATAGAAAAAATGAAGTAATTGCTTTTATTAAAAAAATCAATGTTATTGAAAGTCATTAGTGTGGAAGTAAATCATCTAGTCGTGTTTATATTAGTAGTGAGTTAAACATTATAATATTGTTGCAAATTTATAATTCTGAAGCATTAACTGATTCATTAACAGTGAAAGAAAGTTACTTTCGCCATATTTTCTGTACAGAATTTAACAAAGGATTTGGTACACCAAGTACAGATGCTAAAACATGCATAAGTTTAGCAGAAAAAATTAAATATTCGGATAGTATTACAAAGAAAAATGAATTAAAAACAGAACTGAAATTACACAAATTAAAAGCCAATGCATTTTATTCCAAATTAAAAGAAGATAAAAATGACTTGCTTATTGTTTCATTTGACTGTCAAAAAAATCAACCATTGCCTCGTGTTCCTGATCAAGCTGCATACTATTCACGTCAGTTATACAAGTATAATCTAACCATTATAATAGGTCATTCAAAATGTAAGTATACTAAAGATAATGTTTTCATTTATCACTGGGATGAAACAGAACACGCCAAAGGGTCTAACGAAATTGCATCTGCTGTTTATCATTGCCTATCAAATTTAGTTATTCCTACATCAATTAAAATAATACGGTTAGCTGCTGATGGTTGTGGAGGTCAAAACAAAAACTCAACAATGATGGGGATGATATCAACTTGGTTTTTGCATTTGGCCCCTGATCATATTGAAGCTTTAGAAATGATTTTCCCAATTGTAGGCCATTCATTTCTACCAGCAGATAGGGCATTTGCTAATATTGAAAAAAAAATTAAAAAGAAAGATGTTATTACTAGTCCAGATGATTATACAAATTTATTTTCAGATTTTAGTACTACAGTACCTTTAGCTGGAATAGTGTATGATTGGAAGACATCTGTACAGTCAGTTTTTAAATTTCCTGGCAATTGGCATTTTAGTTTTAATCCAACAAAAAGATTTTTATTTAAAAAAAAATGTACATAAAACTAATGTTTTGATAAAAGGAGAAGTAAGCTATCAAATAGAAACTGGTGCATATAAAAATGTATGTAAGAAAGGAAAACTATACAAAACATTGATTTACCTTTAAGTGAAATATCAACGGGAAGCATGAATATAAATCCATTAAAGTGTAGAGATGTAGATAATTTACTAAAAAAACATTATGGTGACGAATGGCAAGCATTAGATTTTCTTAGATTTTACAAAGACAATATCTTCAAACAACCTCAAGAACCAATATTAGCTGATAAAGAATATAATAGTAAGTGCTGTGATGAAATGAAAACATGTGTGAAACTGATCAAAACCTGATACTTTAAAAATGTATACCTGATAATTTTATTATATAAGACTGTTAAATTAAGACTGGGAAAAATGAATAATGTGATATTATGATATAGTATTAAACTAAAAAACTGTTTTTATGTTTTATACAAATAATTTTTAATATTGTATAAGGTATAAAAAAATATTAATTAGTTTTATAGTTGTTGTAAATCAATTTTAATTAAATATTTTTATTTTAATATTGTCTAAGGTAAGACAGAATATTAAATACTTTTATTAGTTTTTGTTAATCAATTATAATTAAATATATTTTTTTAATATTGTCTAAGGTAAGACAGAATATTAAATATTTTTATTAGTTGTTGTTAATCAATTAAAATTATATACTTTTTTTTAATATTGTCTAAGGTATGACTAAATATTATTAAGTACTTTTATTAGTTGTTGTTAAAAAATTAAAATAAAATAAAGTTTGTCTAAAGTAAGACAAAAATAATTTATTGATATTTTGATTTTATAAAAGTTTTCAATATTAGTTTCAAAACCACCTATATAGCAAAGTGAATTTCAAAACCATCCATGTATATAAAAATCGAAAAAATTTTGGCTTCAAAACCAGCCATGTGATGAAGTTTCCATCAAAACCAGCTATATCCAGCATATACTATAAATGTACATAACTCTTGTAATAATATTTTCATAAAACACATATTTATACACAATATTGTATACATTCAAGCATATAATTTAATATTTATTACAAAATCATAGTCAAATTTGAATGTCTTCTACGTTTTTTGTTGTTCATGAAAAATTTAAAAAAATTGTTTTGGTTGGTTTTGAAACTACACGCCTCAATTATATTCTTAGTATATGTTCATGATTCAATATATTTCATAGATATGTAATAAAATATAAACAGGAAAATATTGTTTGGTATATTTTTCTTTAAATATTGTATTCCTTATTTAATCATAAGGTAAATTAAAGAAAACCTTTTGTTGTCATCAACTTTCCTATTATGTAAAATAGATAGTTTAGAGATTCAAAATTAAATTACAAAATAAAAGAAAAATATATTCTTACACTTTGGATAGGGAATATACCAGTTACCTGTGAAATGTAATATTTCCTTTAAATAATTTCGAGACATTTTTAAATGTTAATTTACATTTTTAATGTTTTAATGTTTACAAAAAACTGCAATCTAATTTTAAAAATAATACCAACTTATAATATATATATATCTAAATAATGCTGCAAATTCAAATATAAAAAATAAAAAAATGAAGTCTTCTAAGTAGGGCGAGTTACAACAATGTTTCTCAACATTTTTTGTTATAGGACACCCTAAATTTAATGTAAAACTGTCAAGACCTCCTTCCCCAATCAAAAACCTTAATTATTTTTTCTTAATAAATAATGATATACTAAATTGCTATGCACTATTTCACAAAAATGTTTTTAAATATGTTTTTGGAACAATATTATAATTGTATAAAATTTAAAATATTTATAAACAAAAAATAATTGGTAATTATTATAAAGCAATACAAAAATACTCATTAATAAAGTTGATTTGGTTTCAGACAAACGCTAGGTTAATAATAATAGTATTAACAAAAAAATTTGATAATAATTAATGTAACGGTTGGGCATAACATATTTATGTCAGGTGTGATATTTGAAACTGAAATACGCAAGTTTGCTTCTAAAGACCGTTGCCAAATTCATAATCTATGTTTGTTTTTTATAATTTGATGTTGTGAAAATGCAGTTTCACAAAGATATTTCGATACGAAAGGTATTAATATAAGTAAAGCAGCTCTCGAAATTATAGGATACTTTTGTATACTCTTGAAAACTCTATAGTCTTAAACTGAAATCGGTAATTTCTTTTTCATTAGATTCGGTTTTAAGAGATAAGTCTTCTCTAATTTAAATTAAATGCTCTTTTGCGGCCCATGAAATATGGTAGTATTTATAAAAGATATATGAAATGGTATTTTTACCCAATCATGTTCATTATTTTTATTTGGATTTGGAAAATATTCAGATAAAAATGTAAGCATTAAAGACAAATGATCAGTTATTACCCTTGAAACTAAAGTTGTCATTGAAAGCTCATTAACGGTAGTAAAATCATGTAAACTACTAAATATTAGAAATCTCCATTCTTATATAAGTTTAACCAAGAAGACAATTTTTGATTAAATACTTGAAGTCTTGAGGTAAGTATTAAAATATTGGTATTTTTACCTTGAAAAGATGGATTTAATTTATTAAATTTATGGAAAACATCTGCTAAATATGAAGATAAACATATTTATTTTTCCTTACTTAAAAGTGCATATAGTTAAATACCACGAAGAAATATGATGGTTCATCACTTACTTCTATAACTATTTTCAAAACTTTCCCACAGGATAGCCAACAAATGTCAGTATGGATAATATATTATGGTTGAATCTCATATCTTGACATATAATATTGAAAAGTCGAGAATTTAGGACATGGGTTTTGAATTCGAAATTTGTTATTTTAGTTATACGAACAATTTTCTAAATATTTGTATTAAGGAGTAGCCAACAGGTTGATCGAGACACCATTTCGCATTTTCTTTATTTTTTTTTTTAAAATTTTTTCAGAAATCAAATAAAATATTCTTTGTATATCCCACAAATATAAAAATTAGATTTAGATTAAATAAACATAACAATAGTAGTAATAATAAAAGTAGTAGTTTATTAGAAGTAATCATTATAAAATCAATAGGTTCCATCAATGCATTCAGAATCTAAAATATTGGAATTCTATTTAAGGAATTTTATCAAATATTGGGTTTAAAAAAAAATTATGAGTAATCATCCAAGAAATATAAAATAAAATACATAAATTACATTGAAAGTCAGTGTATTTGAAAGCAATGTTTGAAGAATTTTTATGTTTCAATCCATTGTGATTTATTCATTATATTTATGAATACTGATGATATTCATTAAAATCTGCTCAGAATATTAAGCTCAAATAAAATTTTAGGTACCATCGTAACTAAAAAAATATAGCAAAAAGGCCCATTGAACTAACTTGGAAAAAATATTAAATAATAAATAAGTCATTACTGGTTTTTTACAACAAGTTTCGTCGTAGACTTAATTTCATCTATGATTGATACTTAATCAATAACTTTATATACGTTGAAAGCTTATCAATTTTTGTATTATGTATGTACAAGTCATCACATTTTCAAATAGATTTGAATATTAATTAGGAATGTATTATCTTACTTGTCATTTTGGCATATGCGTCGCCAGCTGTAAAATTTAATAAAATAATTGTATAATATTAATAATATTTAAAATTTATCGTCAAACATGATAAAACCAATAGGTTCTATATTTCACTCAAAATCTATGATGCACACAAATATAAATGACTTGAACATAATAATATAAGTATTATCACCATATGTGTATAAAATGTATAAAATAATAAAATATATAGAAACTGCTACACACAAACTCCCATGATACTTAGGTCAGTTATATACTACACATGATAAAAGATATTATAAATAGCTAAAAAATTGTATTCTTTGATATGTAAAATATACTTGAAGGATATCATTCGATTAGGTTAAAGTTACTCAACTTCCTTAATAAATAACGATATCCCTTGAGCATTATAAAAAATGATTGCAATCGTTATGCCTCATACATTTACTGAAACTTCCATTTTTTCAGGTTCACAACAATCAACAAGTGATGAGATGTATATAAATATAGGAAATTCTATAGGTACTTCACTGATTGCAGTACGTCTCTCTGAATTGCTTTAGTTATCTATGAAAAGAATAAGATATAAACAAAGACGTGGTATGATCAGCCTTATAATCTGCCCTAAAATAATACTCAAATGAAATTTTCTATTTTCAGTTCACTAAATTAAATGCAAGAAGTATGATTCACTTATAGATATAAGATATTCTATACTTTGTTGTTTATAGCACTACTATCTGGAATACTTGAAGAAGCTGATAAAAGTATCATGTACAATTCAAGATTGTGTATGATATTCATTAATATATACCCAAAAATTTAACCTCAAATGAAAGTTTAGGGACCATCGTAACAACGTTTATAAAAAATAATTTGGCCTATGGATTTAAATAATTTTTGAAAGACAGTGAAAACTACTAATGTCAAATCATCTATTAAATTTTCAAGTATATTGTACCAGCTAAATTATTTTATCAACAATAATCAAAAAAAATCGAATATTTCAAATGCCTATAAGTTTGATTAAAAATCAGTATAATAGTTTGAAAAAATATGAAAGTAAAAATTTTGAGGTTCTGCGACTTATACTTTTGAAATTATTATATATATTTAAAATTGTTTGTGAATAAATCGATATTTTATGCAATTTTGAAATTTATAGGCTTATAAAAAATTTTAGTTAATCGGTCTCCAAAATATTTGTTATAATAAGTATAACTTATAATAAACCTCTCATTACATTTTCAAAAAATTTTGGACAGCAAAATATTTTTTATGGGTAGTTCAAAAAATAAAACTTAAAAATCCAAAAATATAAATTGTCTATAAATAAGTCTAAAATATTTAAAATTCATTGAAAACATTACAATGTATAAAAAACACTTATTTAAATTTTTGGTGAAAATTTTGAGTATATGTGGTTTTTTTTGAGTTGGAGGATTTTTTTTAAAATAAGGAGTTTGTCATAGCATGAATTTGTGTAAAATTGTCGGTTTTTTTGTAATTCTTTTTTAGTTTATTTCAACGATTTAAAAATGTTATGAAAAAGTTTGATTTTTGACCCGTCTTAATACTATCTACATTCAGTTTCTTTCATAAAAGTTGCTGTTTAAGAAAATTGAAGCATTTTTACTGCCATAAAAGCGTCAAAAATAAAGGTACACAAAAAAAAAACAATAAAAAATAAAAACACATATCATTGTAAAACCCATAGTCAATAGATCAGAATCTAAAAAATATGTGTAATATAAAATAAGATACATAAATTACACCACAAATCGGTGCTTTTGAAAGCATTTTTTTTTTGTCAGCCCATTTTAATATATTTCCTTATTTCCAACTATAGTAGGTATGATTATAATATTATTGCGAGATTAAAATTTTTTTAAAAACGTTGATGGTTAGAACGATTTTAAATAGTTTATTTTTAATTACTGATGCCCTTAAATTTATAATGAAAATGCTGGATGTTGCAGTTTTATTAATATTTTTTTTTTACAATAGGTAACTATACAAAAAATTAGAATACAATGAAATACTTATAAATGATTATGGCACTTCTTAATTAGAATTAATTAACTAAATTAGTGAGTAAAATACTCACTATTTGATTTTTTGCTTATTTTCCGCAATGTACAAGATATTCCGTCACCTTTATTATTTTTAAGATAAAATTAAAAAAAAAATAATAAATATTCACACCACGAAGTTAGTATGGGTCTACCATGATATATAAGGAGCAGTAATGCACAAATTATAGACTTTATACCAGTTTTTTCTAATTCATAATAAGCATGAAACATTTTACTCATAAAAAATGTTCACGGCACAAGGTAAACTTTTTATATTTATTAATTTTTTGCATCAAATTAGATGGAACCTTTCTTCAATTAGAAATGTATGCGGAAACTGGGTCCAGTCCCGGGAGACTAGAGACTTAAACTATACATTTATTAATGTTCAATAAATATTTAATCTACAAGATAATATTTCTTAGTTGATATATCTCTAAAACCTATCGAATTAATGAAATATAGATGTAACAGTTAGTAGATGAATAATAATTGAAAGCATATTTTTAAATACCTAAATCTCAGACCATTGCAATCGATAATTTACGAAAACAACTTTGCAAAAGACTGGGGTACATCTATTGAATACTCGATAATATTTAATATTCACAGATACTAAATAGTTTTCATAAATAATTAGAGAAGAAAAACATACAGATTAATAATCCAGCTAATAGACGAGTCACAGATTTCAATAATATACTTGAAAGGTGCTTTGCGGTAAGATTTTATACAAATGACTCCCGAGGTAAAACCCAATAGAACTAACCGAACCCCTAAAAGTTAATCACGATCCAAAAACATTTAAACTACACAGTTATAGATTATAAATCATTGGATATATAGTCGTAAGTTATAACTAATAAATATAATGACATTATGACAGAATAATAAAATTACTAAAAGAAAGACAAAAGTAAAATTTGCATATGGACATTAAACAAATATAACGCAAATCAAAATTATTGTTTGTCTCCGAACATGAAAACGCATTCACATTATGTTATTATTATTGTATATTACTGTAATTTATAATTTTGACCGAAGACGGGTCAAATTTCTCTAAGTTTAGTATGACTGCACAACCCAAAGTGTCACCGGTCAAAACCCACAATAAGTATGCCAATAATACAACTAGGGGGACTATTCGGAATTTTTACTAATAGAATCCGTATACGAAAAATTCCATTCTCACATGAATATCTCCGAATTATTCGTAATAATTCGAATTATCCCCACCAAATCCGCCTTTTCCACCAACACACATTCCAAATTTTCAATTTGTACTTTTCACTTTTCGTTTGTAGTTTTGTTCCACAAAAAATGTAAAATGTAAAATACAAATTGAAAATTGAAAAAGAAAAGTTTATCACTTTTCATTATGTTTTTTATGTAGGTATTTATTCCACCATTATATTTGTTGATAAAATGCAGACAGGAATTTCCCTCTATTTTAATATGTAATGAAGTAATAATTATATTTTTTTCCACATTAAAATTGATTAAGATTTATAGTAGAGTAGTTAGAAGAATTATTTTAAATTATGTTACGATTATAATAGATGCTTAACGATGATATTTCTGATGAAAGATGACCTCGGCGAGTTTATAGGGATCGAATATAAAGTATACTTTGAATAATGTGACCATCAGTGGCATCAATGTTTAAGAACAACGGAAGACTAAGTATTTTTCATGTGAGTAATCGGAATAAAGCAATAACCCTTAAACTTCAGCTCTTAATAACATTGAACTGGTCCAGAAATGGTGTATAAAAACATTATACAGGAGCTAGACATGGAATACGAACTGCATCAGTCAGTGAATGTGTTTATAGAGAGGTTAAAGTAATTTTACACATAATTTTTCAAATATTATCAAGTGGCCTTATAACCCCGTTAAAATACCTACGATATTCCTATAAACAAAAAAAAAAATTATAGATATGTAGTGTTAGTAGGTAAGACGTAAAGAAATACACAACTACACTATTAACTTAAAAACTATATTATAAAAAGCAAGGCAATGCGTGAACGCTATTCTAACATAATATAACTAATTGGGGAATGGTAGCGTAGCGCTTTATATTTATACCAATAGAATTTTCTCGGGGCGGCCAGTGGTGGCGCGCAAAGAAATTCTAAAACTTTCGCGGTGGTGGCCACATATTTACTTTGATTGATCTTACCAATTTATTTTGGATAATAATTGGTTCATCATTTTAACAAACAAGAAAATTTGAGTTTGTAAACAATGGGTAAATTTTAAATATTATAATTAAACATATAATAAAATACAACATCATGATAAAAATAAATAACATCTGTTAAATAATATGACAAAAAATTGCAAAGTCGTAACTTAATTTTCAACATTCTTCCATATTTGAAAGGTTTACAATTCTTGTATGTAAAAAGGAAGTATAATAATTTTTTTAGAAATTGAGTGCAAATTGTAAAAATGTTAGTGGAATAGGCACCTACCCTACAAAATATTAATTAAATTCAATCCTTTATCTCAACGTAACACAATAAAAATTTAAGCACATTGCAAATGAATATTTGTAAATTTTTATAGAATACAATACAAAACAAATAATATATCTCAAAAATAGATAAAATATAGCCGTAGATACTTACAAACTATTTCCATACCTTCTTGACTTATATATTAATGACTATATAAATATATTATTGTTTATTGTGACAAAAATTAAAAATATTTATGTTTACATAATAGTGATGATGACATTTATATATGACAGTTAGTATTTAGTCATAGTTGAATAATTATCATACTTAACTAAATATCTCATTTTATTATTGGTTATTAGTAACAACAAAAGAAATTCGATATACGTAAGTTATAAAATTTTAACTTACAATCACGGATGAGTAGATTTTAAAAAAGGAGAAAAATTCAGGCTTACTGCTCTCCTAAATGATAACCTTTTCTTCTGATTTTCCTTTTTCTGTTACCGCTACTATGTTACTTGTATTGTCCGATGCGTCTTCGGCTGTAAATTTAAATAATTTACTAGAAAGTTTTATTTTGAAAATATTTTAAATGTTTCATCAAACATGGTACAATAAATAAGTTTTATATTTCACTTAAACCTATGATGCACACAAATATGAATGACCTGAACATAATAATATAATTAATATCACCCTAAGTGTATAAAATGAATAATATTATATAATATATAGAAACTGGAACACACAACCACGAAGGTACTTTGATCAGCCATAAATTAAACATGATAATAGATATTATGAATGGCTAAATAATGTATTCTTTGATATGTAAAATATACTTGAAGGATATCATTCGATTAGGATAAAGTCACTCAAACTCCCTAATAAATAACAATTCCCCTTGAGGATTAGAAAAAAATGATGCCATCACTATGCCTCATACAATTACTGAAACTTCCATTTTTTCAGGTTCACAACAATACACGAGGAATAAGATGTATGACACACACATCAATATAGGAAATTCTATAGGTACTTCACTGATTGTAGTACGTCTCTCTGAATTACTTTAGTTATCTATGAAAAGTAAAAGATATAAACAAAGACCTAGTATGATCGGCCTTATAATCTGCCCAAAATAACACTTAAACGAAATCTTCTATTTTCAGTTCACTAAATTCAATACAAGAATTATGATACACTTTTAAATATAAGATATTCTATACTTCTTTCTTTATAGCACTACTATGTGAAGTACATGAGTAAGCTGATAAAAGTACCATGTACAATTCAAGATTGTATATGATAATTATGAAAATCTACCCAAAAAATTTACCACATACGAAAGTTTAGATACCATTGTAACTAAAAAAATATACCAAAAATACCTATTAAACTAAACTTGGAAAAAAAGTGAAATATTATATGAGTCGTTGGTGGTTGTTTTCGACAAGTTTCATCGTGAAATTAATTTCATCTATGATTGATACTGAATGAATAACTTAATTCACATTGAGAACTTAACAATTTTCATACTATGTATGTACAGGTCATCACATTTTTAAAAAGATTTGAATATTTATTAGGAAAGTAATATCTTACTTTTCGTTTCGGCAGATGCATCGTCAGCTGTAAATTTGAATAAAATATTTGTATAATATTAATTACATTTAAAATTTGTCATCAAACATGATTAAATCATTACGTTCTTTATTTCACTTAATATCTATGATGCCCACAAATATGAATGACCTGACTTTAATAATATTATGCACTCTGTCGTAAATGTATATATAATGTAATATGTGTGGATATATATCTATATATATAGAGACAGAAACAATAAAATAAATACTACCATTGGACTTAGGTCGATCGTAATTTAATTATGATAGTCTTTATGATGATTGATGAATTTTTGTATTCACATGTTTACACAATATACTTGACGGATATCTTATAATCGTTGATATATTTATTTTTTAATGTATGGCAAAATAATACATTATTAACCATTAATATTATATAAACACACAACTAATAAGTAAATATAAATAATATATAACCTTAAACATAAGTCTTATGGGAACGCGTATTTTACTATTGGTGTAGTAGTAGCTTTAATTTTTTTCGTAAGGCATCCATCAAGTATAATTTATTTTACATAAATTAAAATTACCTTGCTTATCGTTTTCGATTAATTTTTTAAACATATTCTCAACTAAGTTCTTCTTCATAGCCTCGAATGCGAATATTTGGTCAACTTTTTTGTCCATACGATATGCTGATAGTGTTGGAACCCATAGTATCTGAAAAATTTAAATTAACATATAAATAGAAATATGAGTTTGTATTAATGGGAGAATTTATTTTAATAAGTTTACGATTATCATTATAATTAATATTTAAATTTTTATATTTTGCGTTTGCAAATTGTTTTTAACTGTGATTTGAATTAGATTTGATATTTAACAGTAACAAGAAATAAAATATATGTTGTTTTACGATTGTGTGGTATTTACATTTCTTGCTATGATTTTATTTATATTCTAGTTATAACTCAAATATAGACTACTGACAAAATTATGCTAGATGTATTGATAATATTATTACAATCTGAAACGGTGTTTTGGGGCTACTGACACCCGAATCGTTAAATAAATACAAACAGTTATTTATAATGATGTTTTATTATTAATTATTTACATATATACAATATTATAATAAAAAGTGATCTGGACCATGCGGCTGGCTTGAACAAGTAGCCGCGACGGACGGTATCGGACCTGTACGGACGCGGTAATTGTTAGATACGTGGTCGGCAACGAACTTGATCAAGTGCACACCGTTGCTGTATTGCTGTTGTGGTCGTCGTGTTCAACGTTGTCGTTGTCGCCGAGCTCACTGTAGTCGAGGGTCACGATTTACGTCGTTGACCGTCGTTTATCTTAATCACTGTAGTCGCCGTGCTCGCTGTAGTCGGGTTTCGCAATCTCCGGCGTCGTCGTTATCTTTATTACAGACGTCACCGTACTCGCTATAGTCGGGATCGCCGCCTTCGTCGAATTCGTCGGTGAATGGAGTAACGTTGGCACGAAAAGTGTTGGTATTTATACCCCGTCGGCAACGTTAACCCATTTTTATTTATCTTTCTTTATTTTCACTATGTTATATCTCTTTGTGTCTTTCTACATTGTCGTACAGTTGATTATTTCCTATGTAAATTATCATTTCGCGGCCAAGTGGTGGTCCTTAAAAAAGCCGCTTTATTGTGTACTCCGTTAGAAATCTTAATATGTTATGGTGAGTACAATTTATTTTTATACTTTGTATATAGTTATGTGGTATATCGTAAATGTATAAATAATATATGATACTAGAAAAGATTATAATCGTCGATAAATACAAGACAACAATAACAATATCGGATTTACCAAAGAATTCTCATAAATTATTGGTATTTGACGATACTTCGTTAAATAATAGTTAATGATGCTAAAAATGTCAATACAGTGAAAACTGTTTGATATGAAATGGTATGGGATCAACCAAAACTTCCGATTTAAGGAGTTTTCTGTTTTATTCAATAAATTGGAAAAATTTTGAATAATAAATTCGTAATAATTTTTCATTACAAAATTAGTGCAGTAAACATTTATGATTTTTATTTTTGATTTAGAGACTAATACAGAATAAACTTATTTTATTAAAATTATTAATAATTTATACGAGGTTATAGAGTGAAATATTGTTAGTAATTTAAAATTTCAACATTTAGCCATTCTAGAAAACATGTACAGTTTTTTGTTTTGTCACTGTTGTTTTATATTGTATCACTGTTGTTAACTATAAGTTTTTCTGTATGTTGTTGATTAAAGAAACCATTTGAAATTGATTATTATCTTTTTGGGCAAATCAGCAAATCGTTGTAGATTTTTATCTCAATAAATG
>JAIPRK010002618.1:0-10602 GCA_025469195.1 Chaitophorus viminalis | reverse complement strand
AGGATTTGAAGTAGATACTAAATTATTGAAATATTGTTTTTATTGTTAACCCGGATTTATTATTTATTTTAGAAGTTCTATGACGCCATTAATTACTTAAATTCTTGAGAAAATGAAGTGATCACTCATCATATAACACCAGAAGAGTTTTTAACACCTCAAACTGCACAGAGTCTCCGAGTAAAATTACATTCTACAATAAATCTTTCTATGTATTTATTGGAAAACTGTGGTTTCGAATATGTTCTTACAGGGAAAATGTGCCAGGATCCGTTAGAAGTAAGGCAACTCCTGTTTAATTCTATAATTTATTTAATTTTTGTTTTTGTTTTTTTTTTTAGAAATTTTTTGGTATTATTAGACAGGCGGCTGGTCCAAACGACCATCCCACTACACCCACCTTCTTACGTTTGTACAAAATTCTTTCTGTATATTCGGTGCTAAAACCACCAAAGTATGGAAATTTTACAGTTGTATATTCTGATTCACAAAAAATATCTTTAACAGACATTCGAGATATTTTTCATAAAATACCCTCAGAACGATGGGAAAAATTGAAAAATTAAAAACAAAACTAGATAGTCTTGTGGAAAACAATGAATGGGAAGCATGCGATGTTCTTCCTATAATTGATTCAGATGGTGAATTTAGTGTACAAGATTGCATAATTTATTATGTTTGTGGGTATGGAACCAAGAAGTTACTTAAATATAAAAAAATGTAACAAATGCATTGCGCTTTTAAATAACGGTGTTGTTACACACTCTGCAGGAGAACTCGTTGCAAAATCTAGAGGTATTATTAGTTCATCCTAATGGATATTCGTTTGATTTTTTGAAATCTGTTGAACATTCTATTGCTAAATATTGTAGTGATTTAGATGTAATTGAAAAAGTTATAAGAGACATAACGAAGAATATTAATTTTAAATTCTCATGTAGCTTACACTTTGTAGAAGTTACTACAGAACTAATTGTATACTATATTCAAATGAGGATGAGACAGTATAGCTACCAAGAAAATCTGAAGTATAAAAAGTTATCCAGGGAAACGAAAAACAGTCAAAATTATGTAATACATAATATTTTACTTCAAATAAACATTTAAAACATGGTTTTTATTGCTTTTGCTTTTTGCTTGATGCTTTTATAGCTATAATATTATCATTCATTTCAATAAATTATTTATCTATTGTTACAGGTTAAAGGAATTTCTGTTAGATACTGTCGTATACGCCGATTGGATCGATGTATCGACATACACAAAAGAAATTTTATCAACACTTAAAAAGAGCATAAACTCCCTATGGTAATCGAGTCACACGATCACCATAAGAGTTCTTTATTTTCTTTTGTCTTCTGTCTTTATATTCTACATAGAATATGTAAACTTACTAAGATGATTTTTAAATATTATTATATTTTAAATATACGTAAACTTACTGACTAGGATAATTTTAACAATATTAAATTTCTAGTGTACATCCTGTTGGACGATAGTTCCCACGACCTAACTATAATTTGTTCAGCGCTATTTTAGCGCTGATTTATTAAAATTGCCCAATACTACAATACCCAGAGGTTCTAACACTTATTTTATAGTTATTGTTATATCTCAATAACTTTTTTGTGATAATATATAATTGATTGACTCTTATTATATAATATAGCATTTTAGATTCTGAACGGAGTGATGGGATCTATTGATTTTACAATGATGTGTGTTTTTTATTTTTTTAAACTGAAAAAAAGAAATGTTAAATCTGATGTACAATTTTTTTGAAAAATTGAAAATATTCAATTTGTAAATAAGATATAATTAGACAATTTGAATATAAGGTTTAGTATACACTTTTTAAAAATATTTTATAAGGATTTTGAGTAAGTATATGTTAAAATATAATTCATTATTTAAAATGTATTTAATTTTAAAATTAATAAATTACTTACTAATTAAAAATATTGATCAGAACAAAAGTTACCTATTTCATTTATCAGGTCTTTCTGTTCCACCTTGTATAACATTACAATGTATAATATACAAGATTTTAAGATTGTTATGATGGTTTATTGTTTATTATTCTAAATTAGTTTAATAAAAATCATAAACACAATTGGTTCAAGTTTGGTTAGATCAATAAAACTGTAACAAAAAAATTGTTTTGCATTTTAAGAAATTACAATAATTGTATTAGTTTTTATTCAAAATATTTTTTGGGTACCTACCCAACAACTTTTTTTTATTATTTAACCTTTAGTTATTAACTATTATGAACCAATACCTAAAATACCCATATAATTAATATTACTGAAAACCACTCTACCAAAAGGTAAGTATTCAATAGAAACTAAAATAAATTTATGAAAATCAAGTTGTAAGTAACAAGTTACAGTAATATAAATATAATGACATTGATTAATATTTTACGTATATTGTACGTGGTATAATTCGTAAACGATGCTCAGTAGACGGGACAAGTACTACTAGCGCTACAGTTTACCAATACACCGCTTTGAGACGCGTTATCACGCCTCGTTTCGCAACCCGAGTAGATAACCGTGCCACCATCTTAGTGATTTGGGGAGCACCTATTTTACCGGCTATTTCCGCCCAAATTTTTTTCTTAGCCGCTTCAACACCTCCCTCTCCCGCCGGAATGATAAACGATTTGGGAGGTTCCCTGGCCCTCCAACTCTCTCTCTTCCACTCCTCAATGACCTTTTTCTCCATCTTTTTCCTCGTTACCTCCGTGAAGTCCCCTTCGTCCTTTCCTTTTTTCTGCGCTATGCTCGCACCTCTTTCCATTCTAACCTCAGTTCTCGCCTCCTTAACCTGTGCACTCCCTTTTCCCTTCTGTGCTTTCGAAACCTCCTTTGACGGGACCTCTACGCCAATCTTTTCCTGAGGTACCCTCGCTACCTTGTTCGCTTTCCCGATAACTCTTCTCTACAACCACCCTCTTTGTCTGTGTTCCTGCCTCCATGACTTCCCGCAAGTGGCTCCTATTTTCCTCCAACTGTCCCTCCAGCTTGGAGTTCTCCTCCCACAACCTGTCCCTAATCTCCTGGGGCTCCGCTGCTACAACAATCGTTATTCTCTTCTTCTCCTTTTGTGATTGAATCACGCCTCCGAATCTTTTTCACAACTCCCTTCCTGCCACTTTCTAATCCGCCACTGTCTTCCTAGCGATCCGCATAATTCCCTCCTCCTCACTGGATATACCCATAGGTGCTCCCTCCCCTACAACCTCAATCGCCTTTTCTCCTACCATACAATCCTCTATCACCACCTCATAAATCTTATTCTCCATCCTAGACTAGCCTACGCGGTATAGTTTGTTATTCGTTTTCTTCTTTGTTTCTAATTATTATTTTTTGTTTTTTACAGCACCGTCACCACGACAAGTGGCGCCAGCACTGACTACTTTGAAAAAACATACACGGCTTACAGTTTTTGTCGAACCTGAGGTGACAACTGCACCACCAGCACCAATCTCCTCGACAACCGTACGTCTCGGTGTTACGGGACCTTTTTTTTTTTTTACGTTACAGATATCTTATAACCAAACAATTATTGAAAAGGAAGAAGTGGCCATGCGGTATGTACCTCACAAACGGTTTAATAAGGATGACGAGCCGGAGATGGTATCTGCACCACCAATCACGTCAACCAACGATACACCACCACCGCCGTCGAAGTCCAATGACCCGTTCGAGTACACGAATTTCTTCAGCGATGGTGTGGTCTCACCATGGGTAAGGTTGCCAACAATGCCAGTACCATCAGCACCAGTCTCTCTGACAACCGTACGTCTCAGTGTATCGAGACCACATGATTTTGTAATTTTACATTTTTTTTTTTTTTTTGCTTTAGATTTCTTATTACCAATCCAGTTATGATGACGACGAGCCCACTATGTGGTATAAACTACACGTTAGGTTTAACGAGGATGGTGAGCCGGAGGTTAAGTCGGAACCATTCCAGTATCATTGTCATTCAGCTTATATTTCTAGATCCGTAAAAATCGTCGGGAGGGAATAGTCCGACGACAACCACGTCAGTGAGGGCAAGTTCGTGGGATTGATTCAAATGGAAAGTTGTCCTCTCCGGAACAGTAAGATATATCCTAATATTAGCTCCGTTCTTATCGTGTACGTTTATTTTATTTATATTTTTCGTAACAGCCCATTTAAGGGTCTCACCGTCTCCGTCGATAGACATTAATGCTTAGTGCTCAGAAGAAGATTCTAATTGGCGGCTTTCGACCGTGCTGATTGAACGGTTCATATACCAAACCCAACATCAGTGCCAGAAACAGCAGCCGCAGCGGAGATAGCACCGGCGCCGGTAGTGCCTGTGATGAAGGCCACCCATTCGTCGCGTTGTAAGTTCAGTCGTAGTTTACTTGGAATCATAATGTAATTACCGATTTCTGATTTATTTCCAACAGTCGTCAAAGTCGACGACGCTGATGATAGGATATTCTCCTGACAGGACGGTCGACGACAGCGTTAGCGACAGCGACGAGATGAGGAGGTCGTGCTTTCATCGGACGTCCGATAAAATAAAATAAATGAGGTTCTACGTAGGGTAAGTCACGTATAAATCGTTAACACGACAGTTGATCATAAAACCTTTTTCTTCCACAGCCAGTAAAATATTGCCCGCTGTGCTCGTACTCGTGTGAGCAACATCTAGGTAGACATATTTTAAAAGTCCACCCCAGGATGATGAGAAACCGTGCGTCGGCGTCAAAATTGGCCGATGAGCAATCCAGGGTATACCAGAAAAATGAATTGAAATTAATAAACTTGAAGGCGATCAAACGGATCATGGGGTTGTCTTGAAACTATCCGAAGCTGCGCCGAAACGGCATGAAGGCCTTTTTCAAGCTTTAGATCTGGATTTTGAAGCCCAAAGGCCGAGAGAAGCTCCTTTGCACTGATCGTCCTTTTGACATCATACACCAGTACCTTCGGCCATCTCTGCCTCGCTTCCTTCACACCTAATTTGCCCTCCTTCTCAATCTCCCTCAGAGCCTCAGTCGTCCTTTCGTTTCTCGGGAATACCCTGATGTTTCCCCTTGCCATCACCACTGTTCTGGTGAGTTGAGGGTTCTCTATCTTATTAGCAATTTCCGCCCATGTACTTTTCTTGGCAGCCTCGACACCTCCCTTTCCCGCCGATATGATTGAACGATTTGGGTGGTACCGCTTTCTTTTTCCTGTTTACCTCCGTAAAGTCACCTTTCCTTCATCCTGCGCTTTGCTCACACCTCCTTTCTTCCTATCCTTAATTATCAACTCCTTAACCTGAGCACTAACCCTTTCCTTTTTGTACTTTTGGGACCTCCTTTGACAAGATCTCCACACCTTTCTTTCCCTGAGACACTTTCACTACCTTGCTTGCTCTCTCATTACCCGCCATCTCTACCTACAGCCATACTGTTTGTCGACGATCCTGCCTCCATAACATTCTTCAAGTGCCTCCTGTTCTCCTCCCACAATTTATCGTATATCTCCTCATATCTGTCCCTAATCTCTTAAAGTTCCGCTGCTACGACTACCGTAATCCTTTTGCGAATGAATCACACTACCGAATCTCTTGCATAAATCCCGTCCCGCCACTTTCTAATCGGCATCAGTGGCGGATTTAGGGGAGGGGGGCAGAGGGACCTGCCCCACTAAATACTTTATATTTAAAAGTCAACCGTGAAAGCTGCTATAATGTAAAGTCTTATCTTATCACCTATTAGATTGATTTAAAACGACATAACTTGCAGCCAGTGTCAAATATCTTATCTGAAATGAACCATTATTAGTAGTAGGTTAATATATTGGTTAGGTATATAATATAATTAGTTAACTTTTGACGTTTTTACGCGTATGAGTATCATTTTGTCTTCGAAGTTCATTATATAATGTCACAAAAACCTCAAAGTGAAAATGTTTTGAATGAAACTGCTTTACAACAAGAACCAGCTTTTTACAATAATTCGTCGGAAATTAATGATACTAAAGAGTATGACACATGATTCGCAGTTGAAGAGGAATGTAATATTAAAATACGAAAAGAGAGAAGTCAACTTTATAATTATTTAAGTAAAAGGTAGACTCCGAATAAGAATTATATTTTTCCAGTAACTAAAGATAAAAATGGTCATAGTAGAAGCTTTCGTATAATGGATAAATAAATAAATTAGTTAGCTTATAGTCATTTAAGTAAGGAAACTTTTTGCAAAGTTTGTGCATTTTTTGGACCAAAGGTGGGTGGTATTGGGAGACAAAGACTTGGAATTTTGAAAGAAACTCCTTTAATTAAGTACAAAGATGCTTTATATGATTTAAAAAAAAACATTCTGAAAGAGAATATTATATAACTGCAACTTTACGATCATTAGAATTTATTAAATGTTTCGAAGGTAAACAACAAACCATTGAAGTTCAACTTGTTGGCCAAATAAAACAGTAGAAGAAAATAAAATAAAATTGATTTCCATAATTAAAACTATTATTTTTAGTGGCAGTTATAATATTTCTTTGCGAGGACACCGTGATGATGTTAATTTATAAAAATTGATTCCTATTGGCGATACAGCAAATTTTCATGAAATTCAAGCAATTAATTATCAAAATATTGGAATATTTAAACAATTGTTATTATTTAGAATAGATGCTGGTGATGTATATCTTCGAAAACATTTTGAATCGGCGTCAAAAAACGAGACATTTGTGAGTAAAACTGTTCAAAATCAATTTATAAATAAATGTGGCTCAATCATAACAGACAAACTTATAAAAGAAGTGAAGGACAGTGTTTTTTATTCGATGTTATGTGACGGAACTTCAGATTTGGCGTATATTGAACAAATGAGTGATCCCCGCAAACCCTGCGTGAGATAGATCACGACCTGACCAAGGTTGCTAGAGTGGTGCACGCTCAAACCTTATGGTACGGGGCGATACCATCCTATGTCCCTATCAATTGTTCCGTACTCAGTGCGGTCGAGTGTAGTTGTGTCTTGCCGCGTTATTTCAGCTCCACGCAGCGCCCCCTGTGGCCAATAACGGCAAACCCTGCAGTTTTTGACCCCGTCGGGCCTCAGTTATGTTTTTAATTCTAGTGTGTGCAGTGTTAGTGTCTCATCCCTTAGCAAATTCTAGATTTACTGAAAAGACTTCTGGTATATTCAATGATATATCATTATTTTCTGTGTTTGCAGATGTCTACAAAAGTTATATTAATGTTGAAGACCTAAATAAAGAGTCCCAACATTTCTGAATTATTAATTAATAATGATTTAATTATGATTTTGAAAAAATTAAGTATATACCAACGAAGTTACATAACATTAATAACGATGAAATTCATGAACATACTTCATCATCGTTGGACTCTGGTGATTTAAATGTAGAAACTGAACATCCATTTAATGAACTTTCCAATAATAGATGCAGTCTAAGTATTGTTTTTAATGTCCTTATCAGTGATGAGTTTAGATACAACCTTTCCAAGCCTTGAAAAGTATTTTGTGGAATGTTACCTAATAATTTTTTAAAATCAAATCTACATAATAATTATGTTCACCCCAGAACTAAAGCGGCTCATGAAAATAAGTAGTAGGGCTCAATCCAAATAAGTATGCTGTATATAAACTAGTAAATTAATGCCCAGGAAATTGAAAATTTAATCAGGTTTATAATTTTAATTATCTATATTATAGTATCTTTGTTTGTAAGAAAGGTACTAGTTTGTAAGAAAAAACTAGACACTAAAAAAATAAGGTTGAACTACGCCTAAACTCAGATTTTACAGGTGGGGTGGGTGGGTACCTCGAGATACTTAATTGACACCCTTGTTAAAAATCTATTGTGCGCCACTGACTCTCTGAGCCATCTAGTGCGTTAGAACGCGAAAAACTTCACTTACGGCGTTTCTCCGTCCGAGTTAGATACGACCATACACCATGAGTACTGGTCCAAAGAACACGGACATGGAGCTGGATACTCGGGACGAACACGAGGAAACCTCTGTAAGTGGCGATATCCTAAGATACAAGGTGGAACTTAGTCTCAGATCACGTGCATTAAAGAGGACCAAAGGAAACAGGGATAAATCGGACATATTCCTACTGATAGTACACAATTCTCTAATGCAATCCAGCCTTGTATGGCATAAGTCGTGCTTTCTCTCTACTATAAACTATATAAAGAATTGAAAATATTTAATTCTACTTCCCTTCACTTAATATTTGTTTGTACATTATAGTTTAAGAATAAGAACACTATTGTTTCAACATATTATTCATAACCATAACACTATATTTAAATAAAATGTAAATTTAAAGTTTCCTTAATTTAGAACAACCCTTGCACAATTCCGAACAAACTATGTATTTATTAATTTTTGTGTTAAATTTGAACACTAAATACTCAAAACTTTTACTGTCTCAATAGTTTTAAACAATGTGTTCTTGATACCATTATAATCAAAATATAAATTAAAATTATTTTTATCAGCCTAATTTGATACAGTTATGAATTATTGTTATTTCTTCAAATTATAAAAAAAATTGCCCATCTGCGGGAGCGCGATAAACGCCTTCGGGTACTCACCGACCGTCCAGCACGGCGTACCGCTATAGTACGGTGGGTATACGTTCCAAACGAGTTGCTAGGTTGTAAGCTAGTCATACTCGGTATGCAAAACGCTGGGATATCCCGGAATTTAACACACATTTTGCACACGGTCCTAGAGTGCGAAGCTGGAGAAGTTCGGTGGACGCCGTTTAATAAAAATCAAATGGTTTGATGTTATGGTTAAAATGAGAAAAAGAGGACGTACCTAGTCAAAAATCGTACAATGAAAGAAAAAGTTGGTCCGAACTATTTTTTGTTCCCACTTTACACCTGTCGACAACACTCAGGTTAGCCGTGATCTAGGACAAATGATCTCAAACCAGGGCCGATATCATAACTAAATGACAATCAGGCAGTGGGCATGGTGTGCATAAAAATGGGGCGACGCGGGATGAGTGTACAAACAAACGCCGTCAGTTGAACCAGTCTACGATGTAGCCAACAGCAAAATCTCCCTCATGCGCGTAAAGAAAATAATATAATACACAATTTTCATTTCAAGGGTTTCTAAATAGGCCAGGGATCGATCAAAAACTGGTTTGTGTTATTTTCCATCAAGCCTTCCGGATGGTCCAAAGAAGCACACTAGAAAAGAGCATTTGAATCGGTCTCCTGACAAGGATACGTTGAACCGGGAGTGGTAATCGTAAGCTAAACACAAAACTGCAACGAGTTAAGTCATCGTTTAGCGTCTAGGTCGATAAGTCCCTCATATTTTTATTGCCGAACCGAAAAACGAAATACTCGTTTCATCGTGTCTCATGGCAATTTGTTTTTGACCTTCCGGGCATTGGTTATTTTTAGTGCAGACACGAAACGAAATACTTTTTTCGTCGTATTCCCAAGTCGTTTTTTTCTCAGACCACCGGTTTATTTTCTTATAATGCAGACTCGAATAACGAAATGCTCTTTTCGTGCTCCCCGTAGTTGTTTTTGACGGATTACAAAGCCATTAATTTCATAGTGGAGTCACTATGACCATACACTACGCGCACATTAAAGCTATATTGTAACGGACGAGGAGTATGATGGCCAGAATGAACTGGATTCCCACGGAGTCCAACACATCAATGTAAGGACCTGAGCCCCAACCAGCGTCCATAAGAGACAAGGACAAGCCTCAGGCTGGGGTACTACAGCAACTCGAAACAGTAGGTTGGCTCAAGCATAGATTCATCACCGAAGCTACCAAGAAAAAAAAGAACAATGTCAAACATCTCACATCAAATTCTGGGCTTTTGTACAAAATTTTTTTCTGGACCCTTAACATAACTTTCAATTATGCAATTTACGTACTTACCATAAATTATTATAATCAATAAAATGTTCCTTTTTATTTAAATTGTCTATAATTTAATATATAACTATTATCAGATTGTTGTTATTGTAAAAAGTCGTGCCACGTCGTAGATGTGAATTGTATTCTTCTATAAATAAAGAAATTAAAAGAAATTAAATTTCAGAAAAATTAAAATCGGCCAATGAAGCGTCGGTGGCATTACCGTGTATCACTGGTACAATATTTTGTACATTAATCAAATTAATTTCACCTTTTAATCTGAGTATTTAAAATTAACAAATTTCAAAAGAAATTTTATGACAAATGGTGTTCATGCATTTTTATTGGTTTTGTTGAAGTGTTGAAGAATGATTTCTACAAATTATCAATCGTGTATTATTTATTTCAGCCAAATTAAAAATTAAATGATTATAGAAACAAAATATATATGTAATGAATTTTATTTCTTCTAGTCCTTATATTCTATGGCCTTTCTTTAGTGCAGTATTAGTAAAATATACATAAATAAATTATTAAATTAGTTAAAGTTATTGTTATAATGTTAACAGTATCCTATTGGGGATGCTAATGTAAATCAATACATATGTGAATAAATTATACCATATGTATAAATTATACACACAATACATGAGTGGTACATGAAATTTAATTATGTATAAAAAT
>JAIPRK010002617.1:0-16044 GCA_025469195.1 Chaitophorus viminalis | reverse complement strand
ATTGTTTGTGTATTTAGCTATGTAATTATGTAACTATATTTAATCACACCTACACCTTTATTACCACATTTGTAAACTATGTAAACTTGCCGTTTTCATAAACAATAATAATAATAATTGAATGAATTATAATATAGGATAGGTCATTACAATGGATATGTTAAATTTGAATGCAATGATAGTTATCATTGTATACGAATAACGATTCTGAACAGAGATGATATGTTGGTCTAAAATGGGTATATTATAATAATGTATTTAAATTTTAAACGGTCATAAAATTTATTTTCTTAAAGTCCAGTTGAAATGGTTTTATAGTTTTTTGAAGAGTAACTTATGGATAATCCAGTGTTAAAAGTTTAATCCTTAAGTATAAACTTAAAAAATTGTATGAATTTTCAAATAAAAAATAAGTTAATTTTGTCTTATCAACGATTATAAAAAAAAAAGTAAAAAAATCAAATATTTCAAATGCCTATATAAGCAGCTTAAAAATCATTATAATATTTTGAAAAATATATGACATAAAGGAAATACCAATCTTAACAGCTGGTAAAAATATCAAGTTTCTGCGACATATACTTTTTGAATTATAACAAATTTTTTAAAATAATTTTAGAATAAATCACTATTTTATGCAATTTTGTAAGAATTTAAATTTCAAACTATTATATATTTTTTTCTTTTAAGTGCGGTAGAAATTTTTTTAGGGATTTTTGAAGAGTAGCTTATGGACAACCTAAAATTTTATAAGTATTCAATTACAAAATAACTTGCAAGTTATTGCGACTTTTACATATTTTATAAAAATTTGAAATTTAGGGGCTTATAAATAAAATTTAAGTTTAAAGATCTCCGATATATTATAGTTACGATATGTATAACTTATTTACATTGTATTAAATTTTCAAGAGTTTTCGGACTGCCAAATAAATTTTATATTTATTTAAAAATAAAAAAACTTACAACAATCGAAAATTTAAATTGTCTGTAAATAATTCAAAATATTTTGAAAACTTGACCATGTATAGAAAAACCCAGTATAAAGATATTTGCAATAAATAATTTTTGCATAAAATTTCGGGCCCTATTTATAAAGAATTACTCAAAAGTTTCCACTATCACTGGTATTAGGTGACGTCAAACCATGGCCGCGCGATAGAACGAGGTTCAAAACAACACGAATGGCGGGATGTATAACAGCAGCTATATTGAACCGCTATAGGGCTTATTACGGTCGAATTAGGAAACCGGGACGGGTAAAACCGAAACGAAGGCTGAATTAGAAAGTAGTGTTTTCGCACCTATATAATGGCAGCAAAAGAAAAGAAAATCAAATGAAGAATAAAATAATAAAGCTACCACCAACGTGAGATTGGCTCATAAGAAAACAATCCAATATTTAACTGGTGCATTTTATATATTTTACGTTGTGCATCGCTACGGATACAAAAACACACACACGGACATGCACACATGTAATATAATCTCACATACGCGCGGGAACCCATACAATAGGCTAATAGGTACTCACGTTTCACGTCATCGGGTCATCGCGGGCACTCAAGGACGTAAACTCACGCATTTGTGTGACAATCAATAATGTAAATGATTTATTTATGTTTGTTGCGTTATTATAATAAGTAACATTATTTAAAAAAAAAAAATACACGACTGCAGATGTTCAAATGACTTAAATATTAACTTATATAACTATAAAAAAAAAAGTACGGCCAGTGAAAAATGAGCCTCGACGGCAACGTTACTAGTGGTGTATTTTAGCATAATTAGAGGTTCTCCGTTTGAAGCTATTGGCGCGCTATTCAAAAAGTCAGCTGACGTTTGTTTATGCGCGTCCCTACGACTTTTCAAACCCCTTGTGACCTTGAGTAAAATTTACTACAACACGTTATTTTTATAGTAGCACTGACTTTATGGTAAGGATCCACAATCAAATCAGTATGACCACTATTTGGCCATACAATTTCAACACCCGTGATACGAATAAAGTCACACTGATTATCGACTGCGCGCCAACAATATGATCCTTCCTTTTGAATTATATAATACATTATACATATACATATATATATAACACATGTATATGTTACAATGATATATGCATTAGATATTATACATATAGTCAGCTGCATTCCTTTATAAAAAAGCCGGTAATCCTGCCAGATGTTTCAGGACAACAGGACTATAGGAGTAGTAGTCGTAATACGCTAGCGGCTAGTATGTCCACAACCGTTGACCTGTGAGTTTGTGTCTACGTCTTATGGATTTTCCTGTGTTATAAGTATTTTACGAGTTTTTGTCTGCCTTTTTTTAAAAAGTGTTATACTGTTGGTTATAAATTTATAACATTATTTTTTTAATGGAGTCTAAACAGGATATTCATTCCCAAACGAAAAAAGAAATTTTTAGTGTTTACAATTACTTAAAAGTATTGGGTACTGATAAAAATAATCCTGATATTTTTAATTTTCTCCGTAAAACTCGTAAAGTAACTGCCGAAGCATGTGGTGTAAGCGTTGCTAGTGTCAAGCGATTTCGTGCAGAAGGAAAAAAATTAGAAGAAGATGACGGACCCTCTACTTCATTCAAGTCACCAAGAAAAAGTTATAAACGAGTAAAGTATGCTACTTATCTAGATGATTTTGACAACGAAATTGTTAGGAGAACTGTTCATAGTTTTTACGACAATTATGAATTTCCTATACGTTCAAAAATATTAGCAGCAATGCGTAAAAAAACCAATTATCCGGGTTCAAAATCGTTCATGAAAGTTCTTTTAAAAAATTTAAATTTTAAATACAAAAAATGTAATGATGGACGTAAATTTTTAATGGAAAGAAATGACATTGTCGCTTCTCGAGTAAATTTTTTAAGAAAAATGAATGCGTTTAGATGTAATAACGATTAAAGACCAGTTGTGTACTTGGACGAGATGTGGGTAAACCAAAACCATACCCGTGGGTACATCTGGCAAAATTCAGATGATACTGAAGGACTCAAGGTACCCATAGGGAAGGGTGGTAGACTCATTGTGTGCCATGCCGGGACACCGTCATTTGGTTTTGATTCAAATTCCAAACTGGTATTTCGGTGCAATTCAGGTAGATCGAAAGACTATCATTCACAGATGAACGCCACAGTGTTCGAAAAATGGTTCATTGAAATGTTGGGTAATTTGGAGGAACCGTGTATTATAGTCATGGACAATGCCTCATATCATTCAATGTTAACTGAAGACTATCCTAAGGCTAATATTAGAAAGGCAGATTTTCAAAAATGGCTAAAAGAAAAATCGATGCTATTTACTCCCGAAGAGATGTGCGAACTACTGGAAAAAGTGAAACTGTCGATGCCGAGAGAAAAAAAATATAAATTAGATGAGATAGCTTTACAAATGGGACATGCAGTGGTGAGATTGCCACCATATCACTGCCAGTAAAATCCTATTGAAATGATTTGGGCACAAGTTAAGGGAGAAGTTGCTAAAAAAATCATTCCTTCAAAATTGCAGATGTGGAAGTGTTGGTCAGTAATGCCTTAGATGCGGTGACAAAAGAAAATTGGGCAAAATGCGGTGAACATTGTGCAAAACTTCAAGACGAAGACTTAGTGAAGGAAAGGATAATGGACGAAATTTTGGAACCCATCATTCTTACCATTAATCCTGACGACAATTCAAGTGACGATGACAATTAATATTGTATATAACATAATTAGTTTTATTTATTATTTATTATTGTTTGTATAATAATATACCATTTATATTTTATACTTATTAATTTGAATAAATAAATTGCAAGCACTATAATAATACCTATTTTATTTCTATAAAAATACGTGTTTACTAAAATATAACAGAGAAATAATAATATTCGTATAACAACATGTTTGAAATTAATTTACGCGGCAAATAGTTGTAGAAGCCCTGACGAAATTTGGCCACCCGGAGTGTTGGTATCGCGACTCATTTTTCACTGGCCGTACTATAATATAGTCCGAACGAACGAAGAACAACATTATAAAATATTATGAATATACATTATACATTATATTATAGTTATGTAGGTACTCACATTAGTCGACAATCGTGTAATATTCTTCACTACTATTTTCAATTTTGAAACAACGTACGTTCTTTTCCGGTAAACACGTCATTACTTTAGTCTATATCGCAATAGAATAGCCGCAAACCAACCTAGACCAGCCACCAACGCCCATCCCCCCACCGCAACCTTACCCACCGGTTCCCACCCATTTTGAGTGGCAGACGCTCTACCGGACAAAATCATAGTTGACGACTATTGACTCACTTATTGTACACGAACGTGTTTACTCGGCCCTTCGGTCACGCTGCACTGCGAGTGCGAAAATTTATATTCATTTTAAATCATGTACACGCCAGCCATCAGTATTCTGTACTGTAATAATAGGAAATCCTGTGGACACTGCAGGTAAGCAATGTTTGGAAAGAACCCAAATCTATGCACAGAAGTTGATTGCCTATAGATACAATCTCGTTTTTAAATAAAATATACTTCGGGTTCGGATTCGGTGTATTGTAGTCTGCATAGACTCAGACACACACACACACACACACAAATAAAAATTTGTTTATAGTATTTGTCCTATAGTGATGATCACTAAGTGTCATACGATCACCATTCACTAGAAAAGATACAATGAACTTTTTTCACGATAATATGGGTATAACTGATGCAATTAATTGTCATGAGCGCATTTTAGAATTAAAAGAAAATTTTTCACAGGAAGTCTTGGCTAATGGATCTATTAATCTAACTTATAGAACTGTCCATAATTGGCACAATGAATGGCGGTTGGAAAATTTAGATCCACGGTCTGAAACAGGTTTGATTGAAGTAATTTTTTGTATTTTATACACATTTCATTAGTATTTAACAATTAAAGAAAGTAATTGAAGATTTCAGACAATTTATTATTAGTTATAACAATATATTTTGAACTTATCCATGCTCCATCTTCAGAATATGTCTGAATATTGTGAATATATAAATTATTTTATAGAAAAAATTAAGTTTTTATTATAAAACGGTTAGGTTAGCTTTATAGTTACTAAAAAAAGAAAGACACATATCAATTAAATAATAAATTAATATAAATCTATGGGGGTTTTCTACTGGATTTATATAGTATATTAATTTAACATGATTGATTAAAAATTAATGGCAAATTTCCAAACTTATATCATTAAACTTCATACAATTTTTGTTTTTGTTTTTCTTGAAAAATTAAAAAAGCTGACTTCTTCTTTTTCTGTAGTTAGAAATTATAAGCTAATAGACCTATATTAAAAAAAGCTAAAGAGTTATTTCATTTTCTGATTTGAAATGTATACAATTCCTACTTAATTAGGCATCTAAAGATATAATAATCTATGATGTTCTTTTTTCTAGAAAATAATACAAAAGTGAAAAGATTGATGTATACAAAGAGAGAAATGTAATAGTTTAGTCTAAGGAAGATCTATTTGCATTAGTTATTATTATCCCATTTATGCAACAAGCCCATTGATGCAGACAATTATTCTATAACATTTATCCTTACTCTGTGTGCTGCAGGTGCAGTTCCATTAGCAATAATAATTACAAAAGGTATATTAAAAATTAATTTTATCTATCTATAAATTAATTTCAGTTAACTTAGATCCTTATTTAATAAATTAATAGGTCAGACATATTCAGCATATAACATTTGATTTCAGTTACTAAAAGAATGTGGTATAAATTGCTTTGGTGATGTTGGTTGACCAAAAATCTTTATAACTGATAATGCTGCAGCTGAAATAAATGCAATTGAAAACAACTGGCTGAATAGTATCCATTTACTATGCATTTTCCATGTTTGTCAGGCTGTTTGGCGTTGGGTCTGGGACTCAAAGAATAGCATACCGAAAGATAAGCGACCAATAATTATGAAGAGTTTTCAATCTATTTTATATGCTGAAACAGTTGATTCTTCAGAGAAATGTTTTAATGATAGTATTAAAAACTCTGAGTTTCCAAAATGATCAAGATATTTAAATGAACATTGGAAAACAAGACACAAATGGTATTTGGCGTGGCGTAATGAATCAACTAAAGGTCATCACACAAATAACTATTCTGAAATAACTGTTCAAATTTTTAAAGATAATGTTCTTTCAAGAGTAAAAGCATACAACGTCTTAGCTCTATTAGATTTCACATGCATAGTATTAGAAGATCATTATTGTAGGCGCTTAATGGCTTTTGCTAATTGTAGACACACTAAAAATAGAACTGCTAGAATCTTTTTAGATTCATTAATAAAAAAGCAAGTACAATACAAAAAGCTATAGTATCTAAATCAGAATATGAGTATTATGTACAGAGTGAAAAAGATTCATCATGTACTTATGAAGTAAACATTATGGGAGGTTGTTGTTCATGCCTTTCTGGTAAATTTGGTAAATTCTGTAAACATCAGTGCGCTGTTTATATTCATTTTGATGAAATTTCAAAAAGTTTCCCTCCAGTTACTCCAAAAGATAAAATTGCTATTTTAGCCCAGGGGAATATATCTATCTCACCAGATTTCTTCCAGTCATTTTTATCGGTAAATAATTGTTCTCAAATTAATGCACCAAAAGAAAATAATACTGATTTTCTAAATTATTCTAATACTAATGAGCCAGATTATTCACATCATAAAGATAATAATGTACCAAATGATTCTGAAATTATAGAAAATAAAGAGACAAAAAATAAATCAATACATTGTATTATAGATTTAATCAAATCTAAAGACTCAATGTTTGGCTCATCCATTGCAGAGTTGAATATTTTAGAGTCTTGTTTGAAGAAGATAATAACAGAGGACAGTGGCAATCGTTTTTACATACTGCTGGAAATTCAGCTGTTGCTTTGCGAAAAAGACCTGGTGCAAAAATTAGAGTCCAGCCAACATCTATTGCAAGGAGATTACCCAAAGTTACGAAAGAAAGTTAACGACTACCATCAGGCCGTCCAGCAAATGGTGAAATTAACACCGAAAAAAGAAAAAGAAATCTTGGTGCTAATGTTCAATTGAATGTGCCTAATGTAAAATCACATGGGCATAATCATTAAATATATAATGAGTTTATTAAATTCTAAAAGTCTACAATATGTGTACATACTACATAGGCAGATATAAATATAATAATTTAATATGAGATTTACAAATTTTAACTTTGCTAAATTAAAAATATAATTAATAATTACATATTAACGACGTACCTATTAATACAGTTCATATAGTACTAAAAAATCTCATATCTCTAAATACATGTAAGAGTTTAAAATTGAAAAATATGATATGGTTTTGATTAAAATAATTATTATAGGTACTTGTTTTATTATAGCTACAAATTAAAATATATTATATGTTATATAAATAATAGCCTATATACTTAACCTACATTATATATAAAACATACCTGATATCATCTACTTGTAAGCAATATATATATTATTATAATTTATAACATAATACAATAATAATCATTGATTAGTGTTACCAAAAAATAGATTTTACTGAATTAATACAAATATTACAATATCTATTGCATTTACCTAACCGTTAGTGTAAAATATTTTCTACTTTATTAAATCATTTAACTTAAGACTAATCCAACTTAAAATATAATTAATAATTATTACAACTATGACAACAACAGTCAATCGCAAGAACAACAATAATAATATATTGTATTATAATTTATTGTAATTAAACACTTGTTAATAATTAAATAAAAAATTGAAGTGGGTATATAATATATATATATAAATAGACTAATTAATATTGACTTTGTTCACTATACAAAATTATTATTCTAAAAACAATGATAAAGAATAATCTATTTTAACTTCCAAAATGTAATAATCATATTAATATGGTTATCCTAAATGTACAATATTATTACTGAATTACTGGCCTATATCATTTATCCTTCATTTACTTGTAGACAATATTATATCATATTACAATAATAATCATTGATATGTATTACTGAAAAATAGATTTTACTGAATACATGCCAATATCACAATATCAAAAAATCCAATATTAAAAATGTTAATTACATTTAAATAAAAAATGTAAATATATATAATATTTATTGTATGCACTTTTATATTGATACATTTTAGTTTGACAGGCATAATGACAGGATAGTAGTGAATAGATCACCTCATAATATTACCTTACTAAAAATGTATTACATTTATATTTATATTTTCTTAATAATTTAAACTCAACTAAATTAATAATTAGTTATTATTAAATCATACAAATTTAGTGTTAAATTCAAAGACTGACTTATATTAATTGTAAATTATACAATACCTAATGTCCCAGAATTATATTTTATGAACATTTGTGAATATTTACCACTTTTACATAAATGTAATATATTCTCTGATTAGTATAATGCACCTATAATATTATACTTACGAACAATTAATTTTTTTCCACGTGGTCGAGAAGATCTAGCATTCCATTTAATATCATTAAATTTTCCAAATTCACAAACCCACAAATTACAATCATAACATTCTAGTTCAATTACTATTTTGTTAATGAACGACTTAGGCAAATGGAGATTCATTTTGTAAATTATAATGGTAATTTTTTATAATTAAAAACCGTACAAGCAACAATCCATTGACGCATTGTGATAACATAACAATCATTATTATAATAGTTACTTGTTTTATTATAGCTAGGAGACAATTAATAAAATATTATATTATAAATATTATAATTTTAAATATATACGTGACATTTGATATCATATTAGGAATACTTTTGATAATAATCATTATTCAATAAAACCGCGGTAAATTTGAATTGGCCAATCAGAGAACAGCGGTCGTGTAACAATGTACAGTATGTTAATATGCTACCGGGAAACAATATTCGTATAAATGACTATTAGTCTATAATAGCTAATAGTGTAATTTAAAAATAGTATATTTAGTAGTAACTATATCAATAGTAAAGAGTCCATGAATTATATTATCATTGTTGTTAATAGTAGCCGTCTACTTTATCTAATATGTACACCTATATAAATATGTTATGTATTATACATTTTTCTTATATCATCCCTACGGCTTATATCCATGCAAACAACATTACTGTGTAAGCTGTTAGTGTTGTTACTTGTTTTTGAAGTATAGTGTATTATTTTACTTTTCGCATTATTATTTAACTACAAAGGCGCAAACGATCAACATTTTGGTTTTGTCACACTAATCACCATTATTGATTATTAAAGATTGTCTTCGCACGCAATCATTCAAGATTTTGAATTCCCGCCATGTGCAGGTAGTATATGTTTTGTTATGTTATCGTTTTCATGTGCACGTAACGGTGCGTTCCACAGTTGCAGCCTTCGTCGGCGGACGCTTATCAGGCGTTCGTGTGCGACTAGGGCACTATAGAACTTCTATAGTGCCTTAGTGCGACCGGCCAGCTGTGTGAAACATTATTAATGTTTTCAAATTTTTTCTGTTATGTTCAAAACTTTAAGTTTTTTATTTAGTCATGCTTTCAGTGTCATAATGTTCCTAGTTTTCCCATTGTTCATTGTTTAGTGCGGTGACACTGAAAGACCATTCATTTCGTGTTTTTTGTTCTCGTCCGATACATGATCTTCACTTCATTTTTGTCCGCTGTCCAGTCAGCTTTGTTTCGTGTTCGTACAACACTAGTTACATGTTCTGTTTGCAGTCATCCCAAACCACGTTGTTGTGAATTTGTGAATCCATCGTCTGGTAATTATCGTTCCGTGCATTTTCATTGCAGTCAATAACTTGTTATTCCCTAGTCTAGGGTAGTCAAAATTGCCAGCGATTTGTGTAGTGATTCAACATGTTTTGGTGTACCTCGTCACTCGTGGAGACAGTAGTGTATGCTAGAGATCCTGTCCCAGCTGCATTCAGTGTTTCCTATTGTGAAGTCTTCGTCAACAGTTGTCGGCATACATTCGCACATACACAGGGTCAATTTGTTTTTTTTTATTGTAATTTATTTGACATAACTACAGGCTCTGGTGTGGTAGCGTGGGTGTAAAACCAGGTGTGTGTCTCAACTGTTATGTGAGTATTGGTCGACCAAATTTATGTGTGTATAACTGACAGGTCTTAAATTATTACCATATTTTTGTAGACATATCGGCATATTGATTTTTTTGAAACTGATATTATTATTTTTTTGTATATTGATTTATTACATTATATCAAATAACTGGCTGTGATTTTTATTATTATTATTATTATATTGTCATTATTCTCCTACATAAATTTATTATCTATAACCTAACTATACAGTCCACAATTATTTTATTAATTATTATTTTTAATCAAGTTGCGCCCAAGCTGCTCTCAGTATTGTGAGCATTTTATGCGACAACATTTTTGGTCAGCTTCGAGCCGGATATAGTATAGTTATAATTTTAATCGCAGCTAGTTTAAAGTTTAATTTGTTATTTGGTTATCCATTCATTGTATAAAAAGTTGTATAGTCAAGTGACTACTCAACTGTCTTGTAAACAACTCTTCAATCAACATCAATCAACATGGCATGCAGCAATGTTCAATTAGACTTGACACCGGTACCAGTTGAGTTAAGGAAGTTGATCTTGAAGAGAAATTCAGCAAATAGGTCAATGGATGTTATTAAAAAATATGTCACCACGTTCAATCTAGAATCACAATTATTTACTCAGTTAGAAGTGCGATTGGAGAAACTCAAGGACCATATGCAACTATTTGAAGAACATCAAATGGAGATTGAATTATTTGAAGAGGCTACAACGGAGATGCTGAATGAGCATTTCATTGTTGAAAATGAGTTACACTATAAAGGCAATGATTATTGACATCATAAATAAGAACAATCATCATCTAATAGGCATAGTACACAATCCAACTCTCAAATCATTGTACAAGACACCATGAAGCTACCAGCAATATCTAAACCATCATTTGATGGAAATTTACAAAACTGGGTTTCATTTTTGGACACATTTAACGCTATGTTCCACAACAATAATGCCTTAGCCGAAGTACAACATCTACATTACCTAAAGTTATGTCTTACTGGTTCTGCTGCAGAAGTGATTCGTACAATACCAACCACTGAAGAAAATTATCAAATGGCATATAACACACTAATAGAGCGATTTGAAAACAGATCACTGATAATACAATCTCATATTCGCTCACTATTTTCTACACCACAAGTTAGTCAACCTTCTGCCACTGAACTTCGGAAGTTACATCATCATGTAATTTCACAAGTGCATGCCTTAAAAGCATTAAAACAACCAGTAGAATATTGGAATGCTTGGTTAATTACATTAGTATGCTTCAAATTAGATGCCATAACTATAGTTGAGTGACAACTCCGACAAGCTACAAAAGAGTTACCTAAATTTGCCAAAATTGAACATTTCTTAGCAAGCTGAGTATCAGCATATGAAGTTGATGAAGTAGATGAGCCTATAAAAGACAGCATTCCATTGAGTAATTCCAACATACCTAAGCATCAATATAAAAAGGCTCTACTTGCTAATCCGAACACTACCAGTCAAAATTATGTCGCCTAGTGCCGTCTTTGTTCTGGCCAACATAGGCTTTTCAATTGTGAACAATTCTTAAATATGACTATGCCTGATTGTAGTAAAATGGTCTCTAATACTATGTTATGTTTCAATTGTTTTGCACCAGGTCATTAAGCAAATCAATGTCGCTATGGCTCTTGTCATACATGTGTCAGAAAACATAATATCAGGTTGCATGATGACAATAAAGTAGCTGAAGACCCTCATGAACAACCACCCAATGTTTCAGTCATGTATGCACATAATTGTTCAGTAAACTGTATGCAGCATTCTACTACATCAATGCTAGCAACGGCAGTCATATATATTAGTAACAAAACTGGAATACTACAACCATGTCGGGCAATACTAGACTTAGGTGCTCAGCTTAATTTCATTACTGCGTCTTGCACAAAAATATTACACTTAGATAGTACAAATGAAACAGTGTCTATATCTGGAAGTGGTTCAACCTCAATGACTTCCAAATTTCTTATGCCTACCATAATATCTTCAAGAAGTAGCAGCTACTCATCTTCAGCAACCTTTTATTCATTACCAACAATATCTTCCAATTTGCCATCACAACATATCAACACTAACAATGTACCTGAGCACATACAAAATAACTTAGCTGATCCTGACTTCCATGTTACATCTCAAATAGATTGATTGTCTCCTTGAATCAGGTGTATTCTATGACATATTTGATGGTGAATGAGTGACAATTAGTGAGCACTTGATTGAACACAAGACAAAACTTGGTCGAATCATCACTGGTGAATTGTTTGATTCAACCAATCACTATTTTACTTCAACATGTGTTATGTCGAACAAATCAGCTTTAGCATTATTCTCCACCAAGGCTAATGAACGTAGTTGAGAAGAACAGTCTGTTGAAGACCACTTTACTTCAACTTTCCAGCAAGATGAATCTGATCGATTCATAGTACGACTTCCTTTCAGTCAGGACTTATCTTTGCTTGGAGATTCGCGTTTTATAGCACAAAGGAGATTCTTCAATCTGGAGCGACGCTTTATCAAGGACAAGGTCCTAGAAGCAGAGTACAAAGCATTTATGTAAGAATATTTATTCATGGGTCACATGCAACTTACAACTTCTGAATGCCACGCACCAACATACTACTTGCCGCATCATGCAGTTTTTAAGAATAGTAGTATCACCATGAAGGTTCGAGTGGTGTTCGATGGTTCCGCTTCAGCCAGTTCGTTAAATGACATTCTGCTTAGAGGACCAAAGGTGCAACCCGACATCATATCTATCATACTCAGATTCAAACTGCATGCAGTAGCTATCACTGCTGATGTTGCAAAAATGTATAGACAGGTACTACTCCATGAAGATGACCGTAACCTACACCGCATATGTTATATAGAGAAAGTTCTGATCAACCACATCAAGACTATAAGCTATGTACAGTAACTTATAGAACTAAATCCGCATCCTTCCTTGCTATTCGTTGTTTAATACAGCTCTCCCGTCAAACCAATGACCCAATGCTTCAACGCATCATCTCAGAAGACTTCTATGTAGATGATTTGTTGAGTGGTGGACAGAACGACGATAAATGTTATGAATTGTACCAACCAGTTAGCAAGTAGTTGGAAGAAGCAGGCTTTCCTCTTCGAAAATAGTGCTCAAATTCTTCTACATTAATGTCTCATATTGCAACAACCAGTGCAAAGCCTACTTATCGATTGTCACTAACTAATGAAGACACTGTCAGCACCCTTGGCCTGTCATGGCAACCTAGTTCTAACACCTTCCATTTTTCTCTTGCCAATTGGAATCCACCAGGCAACATGACCAAGCGATCTTTGCTCTCTGACATAAACCGAATATATGACCCGCTGGAATTATTATCACCTGTACTTATAAAGGGTAAAGTGTTTCTACAACAGTTATGGTCACTCAAATTGAATTGGGATTCCACTTTGTCACCAGATCTGCAAGGTCGTTAGATAAAGTTTTACTCAAGCCTTAAGACCCTTGATGAACTGTCTATTCCACGAAGAGTTGTATCTAAGTTCTAATGTCTCATTGCATGGCTTCTGCGATGCTTCGCAGGAAGCTTACGGTGCTTGTATCTATTTATGCTCCCCTCTGGCTGATGCTAAGATACAAGTAATGTTATTAATGTCAAGGTCAAGAGTGGCACCCATGCATACTACCACTATTCCTCATCTGGAACTATGCGGTGCCTTTTTACCATCTGAACTCATAGTAGAAGCCAGAAATGAGCTTGCACGTGTTGGACTAGTACTTCAAAGCACTGATATCAATCTCTAGACTGACTCAACTGTAGTTATTGGTTGGATTCAAGCAGAAGCTCAACTTAAAACCTTTGTAGCTAACCGTGTAACACAAATCAGAGATATGACTGAAATTAAAATGTGGCGATACGTGCCAACATCTGATAACCCAGCAAACCTTATCTCTCGAGGAGTTCCTCTCGAATCAATACTCTCTTCTGACAGTATCTGGTAGTTTTAACTATTATTTCTAATCAAGTTGCGCCCAAGCTGCTCTCACTATTGTGACAACTTTATGCCCCAACCAAGATGGACAATTATTATTTAAGTTATGTTAATTACAGAAATATTATAATATTATAATCAATATAGTAATATAATATAATACTTATTGAACAATAATAAATTAATTAGGTTCGTATATTATAGTACCTGTATGTATGTAGGTATATTATCTATATACCATATATTATATTTTTATAACCCAGCTATATGGTTTATATTCAAAAATATATACTTGAACTAAATTGTAGATATTCAGGATATTTTATTATTCCTTAATTTTGGGAACATTTTAATACCCTTTCTAGATAGTTTTATAGTCTACATCATATTATGTTATTGTTATTACAATTTAAATTTTCAATTTATATTTAAATACCTTTGTTTTATTAAATTGTTATAAAAGTATCCTTATCTTATAGAATGATGATTAGACAACAATATTTAATTAATACAAACTATTAAGTAATTGTGTAATAAACAAAGATTACCTGTTTCATTGTTAATATTATGTTTATAATGTTAATTCATATAAACATTTTTTATATTAAAAATTGGTTATTCAAGTTTTTAGTACAAATCAAAAACACCAAGAAGAGAACAGATCAAATGAACTCAAATGACCACATATTTCTAATTATTTCGAACAACTAAAGTCAAATGAGTTAAATTTAAATTCGAAAAATTTAATATTTAAATGCCTAATCTGTGACTCAAAAGAAAAACAAATGTCTACTACTAAATCATCTAATTCAAATATAAGAACACATATTAAAGTAAAATACCTATACAGCTATACCTATCTTTAAATTATTTGTAAGTATACATTGAAATTCAAATTTAAAGTTGATTTCTTTTAAAAAAAACTATAACTGTTTACATGGTTATATAAAAAAGAAGGTTGATATTAATAATTTTATTTATTAGTTCAATATGCAATACTTACAAAACCATTTATAACTTTAACTTTATTTTGATGTTCTCAATTTCATTATTTTATAGAATATACAGTAAAAATGATAATGATTCTGCTACAAATGATGATATTGATTAAACTGGGGCTATTTAAGTCTATGTTGAAATCATTTATGCTCTTAGTTCAGAACTGAACATTGATCAACTTCTGAATGTATCATTGCTCCCATATCAACCTTGTGCGGCTCACATTAAACTTAATAGCATCTTTTGATACTCAAGAAGCTGAAAAATATTTTGCATATAAGACCATAAGCCTAAAATTGTTTAAAAAATGTCAAGCAATTTTCAACAATCAAAATCAGTTTACATTAAGTGTAGATATAATTAAAAATCATCTTGGACGGTATCGCATCACACCGAATAACACCAGATATCTCTGAACTAGTTTCAATAAACTATATATAATTAAAGAATAAATTATTATATTATTTTGTTTTATGCAGATGGAATTCTTATTATGACTATAAAATGCATTGTTGATAACAAGGTAAAGATGGACCAAGTATGTACTGATTTACAACTGCCTACCACTTCATGTCCTTGTGAAGTTTTATTCCTACAAGAATACATCAATGTAACTTTTACATACATTTTTAATATTTGTTATCTAATATATGAATTGTTTGAGCTATTTGTAGGCAAAATATTTTGATAACCCATCCAGTTGTTTGAGCTGAGCGTGTGTCAGTCAGTCACGTATACCTCTTTATATATGGACAATTTTATCTGTTTATGACCTCTATCCAACCCTTTGGGGTTGAATTTTGAAACACTCTTTTTTTTGGATGTATACATCATAACACGAAAGTACTTATAGTATTTGATACTCAAAGCTTTAACAATTC